>JBAMJR010000026.1:425000-445000 GCA_038501785.1 Myoxocephalus aenaeus
TTGCTGTTTGGTGCAGAACATGCATCTCTTTACTGACAGTGATGTCACAGCTGGAAGCGCTACAGATCTCAACTCACTTTGAAGTAGTGCAGCAGCTCTCTGCAGGTGATTTTGACTCCTCCGATCTCTTTTTCCACCAGGTTCTCTGGCGAGAGCAGCGTCGGAACGAGGTTCACCAGCTCCTTCTTAAACTCCTCGTCGATATCTGGAGACACACACACACACACACACACACACACGCGCACACGCACACGCACACGCACACGCACACGCGTCAAAGCCGGACTGGTTTTTGACTGGACCGGTCGGGTTCTGCGTCAGGGTCTTCACCTCGGAGCCGCCCGTCGAAGTGAGGGTTGGTGGCCACCTTGAGGCCGGGGTGAGGCAGCAGGAAGCAGCCGATGTTGGAGAAGCACGAGTGGATGTGTTTCCTGACGTTCTGCAGCTCCTCGTGTTGGTTCTGCTTCACCTGGGTCGCAGACGGGATACGAGTCATCAGTCGGGAGACGGTTAAAACCGGGAGTGGTTCTAGTTGAGCTCGGCCCTTTGCTAGAACGGAGGCCAGCAACTAACCTGCAGCCGCTTCTCCAGGAAGCTCAGTCCTCCCTCCAGGCCGTACGGATGCTCGTAGGGGTAACTCCAGTC
This sequence comes from Myoxocephalus aenaeus, assembly GCA_038501785.1. Classification (NCBI taxonomy): domain Eukaryota; kingdom Metazoa; phylum Chordata; class Actinopteri; order Perciformes; family Cottidae; genus Myoxocephalus; species Myoxocephalus aenaeus. The sequence goes on from JBAMJR010000026.1 coordinate 425,646, forward strand.
TCTGATCAGGAACATCAGACTCTGAACAGAGGGACACAGTCAGCGTATTGATCCAGGATCCACCACAGGTCATTGTATTGAAAAAAGAAATATTAAAAAAAAGATACAAATAAGAGTTGCACAAACGTAAGGGGTACTTTAGCACGAGGTACTTATCTACGTTACCTGTATTACTACAATAGATGGCGGTCAAGCCCACCGACAGTTTAGAGAAACAGACCCGAGTACCAGCACATATACTGCTGTGGACGGCGACAAATTGTACAAAAATAAATAAACAAATAATATATTTAGAATATTTTCACCGCTTTATCTTTCCAACGAGGATCTGAAACTGTTATCTTTGCGCCATTGCTGTCCGACGGCAAGATAAAGCTGTGAAAATATTAAAAATATAGCACTTGACATTTTATTTTTATGGTTTTGGTGGCTGGTATACATGTTTAGCTGCTGCCTCTGTCCACAGCAGTGCACGCCTTTGCTTCTGTGCTGGTTTCTCCAAACTGGGAGCGTGCCGACTGGAGATGATACACCGACTATGGAGAAAGACCTCATTCAACCCCCTCTTCAAATAATCTGAACTATCCCTTTAAGAAGGAGCATCTAAAAACAGCTCACCCTAAGAAGAGAGGACAAGCTCATGCCGATTGATCGGTTTCTTAAAACTGAAAAGTCTCATTCAGTCCTTCGAGGACTGAAGTTCAAATCTTGTGTTCGTTACGTGCGAGAAGGTAAACCCCGCTTCTAAAAATCAAAACTGAATATTATGAGGACAGGGGACGTGGCGAGCAGATCCCACCTGGAAGGGTTTCTCGTAGACCTCCTCCATGGCCAGTCGTCCGTACTCCGTGAAGAGCTGGAGGAGAGAAAACAACCGGCCACTTAAAATGTAATCAGGCTTCACAACGCGGGCATAAAGCTCAATTAGTGTGGGACAAATGCGTGCATGTGTCTTTCTGATTCATCCGGTCCATGAAAGCTTTTCCATTTGCTGCTCTAAAACACTTGCTATCTGAAAAGTACTTTTGTGCTGCTGCAGATATAAAAGATTTGAAAAAAGAAGAAGAAAAAAAACAAACAGAGCTGGGCTGAAGATGTTTTTAAAATGAATACATTTTTCCAAAAGGACAATAATCCAACATGTGCCTCATTCAACTCTGGAGAGGAGAAAAATAAATAAAACTGCAATAATATTAAATCCAAAAAGACCCCGCCCTCACTGTTTGATTGACAGGCAATCTGGGAGGTGAGAAATTGGGAACTTTCCACTGCGAGAGACTTTCTGCCACATAAGGCAGCCTGCTGCTGGGTTCAGTTCAGAGTTAATCCTGAGCTGAACACGTCTCAGGACACCCGATATGGAGCTCTTCACTCACAAGACTGTTGGGACTAGAAATCACAATACGGCTGCTCTATAAGGCCGGACACAGTGAGAGCAGTCAAGAGGCCTCGTCGAAGGAATTCAATATTAACAACAACTGGCCTAAACTGGACAAACAGGATTGTTTGTAACTGATAGAAAAATGTACTCGACACCTGGTGGTAAAAATCATAATCAGGACATTTGATCTTTGCAAAGAGTAGCAGAGTCAGAATCACAACATGGTGTCAATTGCGTATCCTGGACTTCTCAAAGAATAAGCGAAGTTAAATATCAAATAGACAGAAGGCCACATGACGTCTTCATATCTCCATCACGAGTCATTGCATGTCTTTCGCTAGATTGGCTTGTCAGGGCCAACGGCACAAGGCTTCAAGACATAACTTTCTTAAACTAGAGACATACTGATATTTCAGTCTCTATCAGATGATCAGCCAAGGATGTGTCTGTAAGCATGTACCAGATGTGAGTGTTCAAGACGAAGTCACTGCATTATTAATAATATAACTAACTAATGAAAGCTTACTAATGATTCTAAAAGGTAACATGAAATACAGTATTAAATCAATAGTAAAAATATTTTTCTTCTAACAGTAACCCCAAAAAATAAATAATCATGGAGGCAGTTTTGATAGAGGTGGTGCATTACAGTAACACAATATGTGCCATGTAAGTTAATTACGTTCCATTTAACCTTTTAGATTATGATATTATGTTAAATACTATTTATTCTCAATCAATTATTAGATGAATTTAACAGATTTATAAATAATATAAAACATTTTTCTACTCGTCTGCAGACTGATTACTGACCTGGAGGTGCTGGAGGTCGTCTTCCTGGACGTTCTGGGACAGGTTGTACACCTGAAACACACAACGGACCCCGTTATTCACCTGGGGCCGCCACACTAAGAGCGTCGGCACTTTTAAAAACCACTCGGATCCCGACTCTTAGCGTGCTGTTAAGTGTCAAGGCGAGTCTGGATCGCAGCGGACCTGAACAGAGCTGGTCATGGTGCTCAGGGCGAACAGGGTGGCGCAGTCTTTGATGGTCGACTGGCTGTCAAACGCCCCCTGTGTGTCGACGAGTAGAACTGCAACCTGCAAGAACAACAAGTCATTCATTCCAGAATCTCAAAATCTACAAATGACATCATCATCATAGGCGTCCGGACGGCGCTCGCTCGCTCGGGGTCGGCCCGTGGACCGACCTTGCAGCCGTCTGGTTTCTCCACCACGAACACCTCGCTCCAGGCCAGGATGCCCGTGGTCTCCCTCTCGCAGCCGCCTCGCCAGGTGAAGCCGGTCAGAGGCTGCTCCTCGCCGCCGACCCACGAGTCCGACTGGACGGAGACAAGAGAGAAGGTCAGAGAGGTCACGGCCACTAATACTACACTCAGATTCTGGCCTCAAATCCAGAATGAAACGACATGTAGAGAGCCTGTTATTTACTTCATGTGATGAACATTTACTGTCCAACAGGAGATTTTATCCTCCATCTCTTACTGGGACTACGTTTAAATGCAAACCACTATTCCACTATTATTCTGAATTTGAATATTAATGAGAACTGAAAAATGAAATAAAAAGTCTTGATAATAAAAAATGCATTTCACTCCTAGGAGTAATATAAATGACATCATAGTCTATGACAATATATTTGATCACGTTATCAAAACGCATCGGGAAATATATCTTTTTCTAGTAAACTGGTTATCTATAAAAAATACTACAAACCAAAAAAGGTAAGAAAAAAAAATAAAGTCAGGTTTTACTGTAATTCAAATGATAAAATAAAGATACTTTATAATATTGATACAGAACTTGTTGGCAGAAATTCACTGATTTGCAACATTACTAATAATACAAACACAATAAATGGAAAAAGGTGTAACTTCTGTGGTAATAAAAGATGCGACAGTCGACAGATGTTGATTTCATGAAATGCATCGTCATCTTCAACCACGCCTTATGATTAATAATACATGTGTAGTCATCATATTAAGCGTGAAAAGCCTTCTGTACGGTCTAATCCCATTCTCACTCACATCTACACATACCTGTGTAAAAAAAAAAAAAAATAATAAAAAAAAAAGCTGCCCTGCCATGACCTGACCCGTGTGGGCGGGGCTTAATCTACGCATAAAGATGGGCTTTATGTGTGGAATAAGCAGCAGTGACCCTCTGCGGAGGCCCGGCCACAGAGCCGCCATTGTGTCGGCCTAAAATCCTCTTTAGGGCCTCATGAAACCCTCCAGAATGTTCCTCGGTGCTTACCGTAGATTAACACCCGGGAGATTAACTCTGAACCCGGTCACCGTTTCAAAAACAGAAGCGGGGTCTTTTCATGCCAAGAAGTGGAACGTCACGCGGCAAATACGTTCGTTCCTCAGCCAAAAAGGAGTTACAATGAAATTATCGTCATCAATTTCATTTTTTGCATTGACGAACTTCTACCGATCCTGTTCTTATGAAATCTAAATCAAAACCTCACTGGACAAATAACCAACATTAACCCTAAAAATACACGACTGTCAGGATTAAACCAGGACAGTCTTTCTATAGCTCCTGAAACACAGGAGACAAAACAACAACAACAACAACACGGTCTGATAGCAGCATCTAATCGAATTATCAGACGGGTGAGGCCGGTTGGAACGGCAATCCTTTACAACGTGAAGATCCATCTGCTGATAGAAAGCAACGCAAGGAAACGCGACTGAAAGTGTCAGAGAAAACAATCCCGACTTGAGGTGCACGAGCACTCACATGTTGCTCACATGCATTATGTTGAAACAGGTTACACAGGTGGCTTAGTTTCATCTGACTGTAGATTATGTCCTCAAGTCTCTCAGTGTGGTCCTGTTGGGGATCTCCTCACCGGGAGTTTAGACCGGAGGAAGAAAACCAGCCACAAACCACTCTTAGTGTTGGATTAAAAATACTTTTTGCCTCTTTAAAAAGGCTATAGACGTATATACTTTGATGAGGCGACAGCTGAGAAGTACTCAATGAGTTATATAACGGTTACTGAACTTGCCCGTCAACATATCGGCCCCCGTGACAACTGAGTTGACTCCACCCACTGATGAAGAATGTAGATACAGTTTTAAGACCTCGAGTTGGGATTGTTTTGTCAAACTACCACGTCAAGAAAGAGTTTAATAGCATAACTCCGTGGTCACAAGTCTCACTCGTGACATTATAGGTTAGATTAAAGTGTATAGTGCACAGAGTTCAAGTACCCCGAGGCAACAAAATGCCGTTTAGCATCTAACTAGAAAAGCAAAAAGCAGTTGGAGCTCATAATATGTGTCGGGGATATATAGAAACTCACTGGTGATATTTTAACCAATTTAAAAAAAAGGCAGAACTGGATTTCTATTAATTGAATTTGACTCTGGTTTCACGTAGCTCTTCGTACTTCTATTGTGTACGTATACGAGTACGAAGAGCTACGTGAAACCAGAGTCAAATTCCATGCATGTGTAAAACACACGTGGCCAATAAAGCTGATTCTATTAGAAACATTTTCATATTTATAAAACTGTCTCACAAGACTTTTTACCTGTTTGTACATGAAGCGCAGCATGAAGTCCAGCAGGAAGGACTTGCCCTTGCGGAAAGCTCCGGCCACGGAGACGACGACCACGTGGAGGTCCGCCACCTCCTCCTGCAGCAGCAGCCGCTCCAGCGCCTCCTCCTGCAGCGAGAACGAGTGCTCCTCCTCGTCCGCCACCACGATCTGCACCGGCCGGGCCGCCCCGCCGACCTCTTCCTCATCCAGCAGGTCATCGTCCTCCTCGTCTTCCTCCTCGCGTCTCATCGGGGACGTGTCGGATTCAAACCTGTGGCCGCCTGAGAGCGAAAGCTGTGGTTAAAGTTTGACACAAAAAAAAAACAAAAAAAAAACGGCACATTTATCGTTTTGGAAATGTCTCCTAACCTTTCGCAAAAATATAAATAAATTGTCATGACAGAGACGCCTGGATTTTGCGATCATCTCTTATAGAAAACACAGTCATGATGGCCGACTTTCCCTTCAGGGATCGATAAACTCTGATGTTCAGAAGCGACAGCGGTTGTTGGACGGGAAAAGAGAAAAGTTTCCGGACCGCCTCCAGTTAGTGAAGCTTCACAGGCGAGGAAGGAATCGCTGCCGTTATAGGATGGCAGCGTTGGCTGGGAGGTTTATAGTAAATAGACAGTGTTGTTCTACAGAGAGGCTTTCATCCCTCGGCTCTCCTTGTATGGCCGCAGTTACACTTCACTGACCGACAGAAATCTGGATATTTCAGGAAGATTATCCATTAGACTCTTTTTGGATGCTTCTGCCTTCATCCGATACGGCAGAGTCAAATAAACCGTTTAGTCATCGCTCGCTCACCGGTCTAAAAAACAAGCTGCAAAGGTTTGCGTAAATACTGCAACGTTTTCACTGCGGGAGAACGACAAAAGTCGCTGGCGTTTCAGTTTTCCGGGGGAGACTTGGGACCCCGTGACCTGGCGGTTACGTGACAGCGCTTACTCAGACGTCTGCGTCTTGTGATTGCACATCCAAAAGCACCCCCCAAGCAGCCGGAGGCCTCGTGGGAAGAAGAGTCTTCATTCAGGTCAGCGTTTGAGCGGGGGGGTCATGTGAGGAAACGCTCTGCAGCGGCGGCAACACGTCGACAGCGATCTGCAAGCAAGCGCCTCGCTGGTTTAAAATATACACAGTCACATCATCCGGAGGAGAGGGCGTAAATAATGTACACGCCGACATAAAAAAAAAACTGTCTGGGGGACGTCTTTTGGATGAGTCGTACTTTAACTGAGGCTTTTAAGAAGACCAGTGATCCGGTAAATTCAATGTCCCAATGTTCTCTCTGGTGAGCACATGAGCTGCCTGAGGATGAATACTTCCACAGTGTAGAGCAGAGATGAAGTGTAAAGCGGACTAAACTTTTATTTTTTTGTGATGTTGATGAACGCGACTCGCAAAGTGTCAGACTTAAAAGAATCGACCCTCCTTCGATGAGTCATAGCTACGCCTGCCTGTGGGTAGATTTACACAAATTGTATCTCATGGTCACGCCTCGAGTTAAAACAGTTTTATTTATCAAAATGCCATCTTTTTAAGCCTCTGGTAAGACAGTTCAACATTCCCCAACTGGCAACGCTGCATACTTCATCGGTGAATAAGCATTTTTTTTTCTCCCCCTTATCAAACCGATCAGTGGATTCCTGTCTCGTCATGTCACACCGGTTAGCTTCTTTATAACACATCAAGTCATCCCCTTCCATCAGTCACTGTAACATCAGACTACACCCGTCGGCTCAAATGCCTGTTATTAAAGTGTCTGAGTGCTGAACAGGACCGCCAGCAGCAGTCTGGTCTGCCTGCAGTCATTCACTCACAAGAGAAGGGCATACTCTCCCAGCACTGCTGAACTCCTGGCCTCACAAGTAGGGGCAACATTGATCTCAACTTTTTAACTTTAACGAGGCAAAACTGCAGTTCTTCCTTCAAACTGCAGCTCAGTCTTAAAATGTGGATCTGGAAGGAAAAAAAAAGGACAATAACTATCCCAGTACAGCTTCAGATACATTAATGACTGAAGGCCAACATGTCCCACAACATTGCATCTGACAGCCGGTCCCTGCTGCTACCTATGCTTGTGCAAGAAGAGAAATTGCACAACAAACTCCATTCACAAATCTGTTTAAAAGGTGGACGTGGCTCGTTGACAAAGCCCAGGCCTCGTCAGAGATCTACGACAACAATTTAAGCCTCGAGACTATCCATTTTGATTTGGCGTACAATAAACAGATACGTCCGCATCTAGAGGCGATCCTTCCTTCGTTCTGCAGCAGCGGCCGCTCAGAGAGTTGGGGACTTCTTAAAAATGGGAGCTCAAAATGTGAATCTGGAACAAGAGGACAACTACAACCAGCACAGTTACGTATACGCCACATGGCTTAGTTTTTGCCCCACTTTTGGTCTTAGCACATAGTGTGCGGTTCTCCACACAAAGCTCTCTGCAGCTGCAACAACACGAGCGGCGGCGGCACCTGCTTTGTGTTGCTCAAAACACTGCACACCTGTGTTCATCAGCACAGGCAAACATATTCATAACACTCACTGGATTTCGGCTCAAACTGACGGTTCATGACAACTCTAGCAGTTACCTTGTTGACAAAAAAGCACTGATTAGAAACTAACCAAGCAAGCAAGCCAGAGGCTCCCTAGTCATCCAGCTTGTGGGCAAGACGAGGATATCTCACCAGTTACTTGGTGGTGAAACAGATTAGCCAGCCTCAGATACTGAACAGTGGTATAAATGGAGGAAGAGAGAGGTGGACGGCTAGCAGCTAACAGAGTCTACGTGTCGCTGCCTGACAGCTGGTCACAACGCGCCATATCGCCACAGTTAATTTTAATAGCCTATTTAATATTTATTCTACGCCGAATTAAACCCCGTGGCTAATAATCATGATATGGAGTCGATTTAAGGGTAACGGTATTAACCCGGGCCAACAGGAGGGCGAAGTTAGCTTAACTGGTCGATTTTTTTAATGGAGTTCGGCGTGAGAGAGTCTACTTAGCTTATCTCACAGCTTATTTTTACAAGCATGCTTAGCAAAACACAGTTTATCCCCCGACCCCCACCCCTCACACACACACACACACACACACACACACACACACACACACACACACACACACACACCTGTGATGTGTGCTAACCTAAATTAGATTCCAAGCTAGCTTGCCTCGCGCCGTTACCTGGGACCAGGCCGCTGTCACAACGACGTTTTTGAATATTTTACCGCTCGCGACGCGGTTATTCGACAAAAGCGGAGCGCTGCCCCGCCGTGTCGTTCCCGTGGCCGCCTCCATCCACACGGCGGTGGACGGTAGGACGGAGACCCACGTATTCAGAAACTCGTCACCCGCCCGTCGCCTCTGTCGCGTCGGTTGCAACGTCTCCACCCGTTTCGGTGTGGGTTTAGTTACCTTCTTTGAAGATGCTGTTTTTGTGATTCCGCCGCTTCAACCTGTTCTCCTCCGCCGCCATCTTTCTCGATAGCGGCTACAGCACTGTCCTGACGTCACGGAACTCTGAGCTGCGGCGGTGTCCGCGCGGTCCTAAAGTACGGCGCCGAAGCCTCGCCCCCATAGAAGTACATTAAGTACTGCATTAAAGTACACATTCGAGGTACTTGTACTTGAGTATTTCCATTTTATGCGACTGAAATGTCTTGTACAATATGTCCCACTGCATCTCAGTGGGACATATTGTACAAGACATTTGTCTGACAGATGAGGTTACTTGTCACATTAGTTTTCAAACCACATGTTTCCAGATGTGTTGACCTTAAATGGTTGTGATAAGCTGAAGGATGTTACTGTGATGGAGCAACTTTTAAAGCTTTTAAACTGTTTAAAAAGCCTCTTGGATCAGCTAGAAAATGCATTGAGCTCATGAAAAGTTGACTTCGTAAAGGTGGTTCTCACAGTACAAACATATGATCTTATAGAATATGATGCATCGCTGTAGATTAAACTATCCTTCCGTGCATAAAGGAGTTAAAAAGCACAGCCGTAAAAATTTAAAGCAGTAAAACAACACATACATATTGATGCAACAGTAATATTAATCCAGAAACACTAACACACTGACAGTTAACATTTCACCGCACAATGAATACTTCTACTTTTCATACTTTATTTACATTTGACTGATAATACAAGTAATGGTTTGAATGTAGGGCTTTTACTTGTGGAGTATTTTCACAGTGTGTTATACTTTCTAGCTGCTTAAGTAAAAGAGTCATCCATTTTCATTAAAAAATGTACATCTGTGTAAAGCTTTCTGTCCAGTACAGATTGATATCAGCCAAATATTCTCTTTTTTTAGCTCTGTTTTTGGTCTCCACCTACTCCTGAGGGAGATATCATGTTGTTTTAGCTGCTAAATGCTCCACTGTGTTCACTAGTCTCTAGCTGTGTGTCTGCATGCTGAGCAGGTTTCCTGGCTTTATCAGAAAACACCAGCCTGCTGCTGCTTGAAACAACACTGATAACCAAAATAGTAAAGTTGCAGATTATAGAACAATAAAAATGTGTTGAAATAGGCCAGACATTAAATGTGCTGCAAAAACTAGCAACTAAAAAAGGTTTAAAAGCTTATAAAGCTGAGGGGACTGCAGAGTCAGTTGATAATTCTTTCTTGACCTTTTACATTAAACAAGTAATGTATTAATATAAACATACATTGATTAGTGAGGCTTTAAATATAGGGATTGATTGTACGATCAATTTAGTTGGACACTTGTGTTCTACTGGAGTGACAATCATATGATTTAAAAATATTTCTCCAGATTTTTTAAATGATGTGTTCGAGTTCACCATCCAAACCTCATCCCATATTTTATATTTTTAGTGATTTTATTGATACAAGTTGTGCTGAAACTGCAAACCAGACCTAATTCCGCCTGAATGGCCGGACTTGTTGTTGAGACCTTGTGACTCTTCTGTAGGAAACGGATTCGAGTGAGAACAGTCAACTGATTCCCTCTTGGCACGCTAAATACTGCCTTGAGTGGAAAATCTCCTGTTTCTGTGACTCCGTCCTCACCCAGTGCATGCTGGGATTTCTGCACGTTTTCTCACTAGAAAAAAAAAACAGTCGTCTCAGACGTCCTGAGGCTACAAGGCTCCAACTTTGCCCTGATTTCCTCGGTGTTGTGTGTCACAGGACGTCCTCTGCAGCTGGTTTGATCAGATTACACTCTCCATACCTGTGTGTCTCCACACCTTCATGTTGGTGTGGTGGAGTCTTATCTGATGACATGTCCGCAGCTGAAACATGCAGCGAAGCCTTTAACTGTCATTTACTTGCACCTTTATTTTCTTCGTGTAACAACCTGCCTGTTTTGTTTCAGGCTGGACTGTTCCATTGACTGACCACAAGCAGCAACGCATGCAGGACTCATACAAAGACAATGGAGTAGAAGCGCTGGGCCTTACAGGTACAGGTGTTTGTTGGATCCTTCAGGTGTACCGTTCTTTTTTAATCTTGTGAAGGGTAAATTGCATTGGTGGGATACGGTCTCAAAAAAGCATGAAATGCATGTTTGAATAAATAATCCAAGGCACACCGTAGGGCTCGTAGAGAACTAAAATGCCTTTATTCTACATGGCAAATGTATTCAAAATGCTCAACTTGTTGCGACCGACACACTTAAATACATACAAGGCTTATCTGTAATATTCAAATAAAAGTCAGATGAGGCTCTGACCTGCAGTTTCCGGGGTGATACAGTTAACATGTCTGTAAGTGAAGTTAGCTGAGTGGAGCAGGGTCGTGGATTCAGATCTGAAATCATTCGGCCTCTGAATTATTGATGAAAACACGAAACCATCAACAATTCTTGGATGATAAATGTTGAAAAAGTGTTGCGGGTTATGTTCCTGCTTCCTGTTACGGAGATTCAGCAGGACGCTCCCTAATTTGCATCTGCTTGTTTTCACGAACCTGCAGGGAGAAATCAGAGCTTCCTAAAAGACAGCGGCACAGTATTATATATAGCACTTCATTCAGTGCTGCCAGCTGCTAAAAAAACAGATAATCGTACAACGATTACAGGGTTATGGTATTTATTTTAAAGCCAAAACATTGTACATTCAAATCCAACGGAAGTTCGCAACACATATAAATATTCCCAATACATCCATGGAGTCACCATGTTGACTTCAGATGGCTCAGACTAACAGTCAATGTTTATTCTGCAGACCACACGACTCACTGTGAAAAAAAAAAAAAAAAAAGTTACAATAGTATTTTTAGCGACGCTAGCGCTGTAGCTTTTTTGAATGGCAATGTTGGTCTGTCGGTTGGGCCGCCATTTTGATCCAGACTGGAATATCTCCACAACAATTAACTGGAGTGCCATGACATATAGTACTTATATTCATGGTACCCAGAGGATTACTCCGACTGACTTTCGTGACCCTCTGGTGGCTTTTCATCTAGCGCCACCTTGAGGTTCACGTTTGTGGTTTTGAGTTAGATATCTCACTATATTAACTTTTTGGTTGGATTGTGATGAAATGTGGTTCACGCGGTCATGTTCCCCAGAGGATTAATTGTATTAGCTTTGATGATCTGTCTTCAGCGCCATCATCAGGTTAACATTTTAATGTGTAGCAAAACTTTGGTTTATGACCAAAGAACAGACCTTCCCCTAAGCTGCACTTTGTGTGTACTGCATGCAACATGGGGAACATGATACCTGCTGAACTTCAACAAGTTCACATGCTGATGTGAACATTCAGTTCAAAACGCCATGTGCACAGTTAAATATCTTTTTGTATTGTTTCTCGGCGTAAGCCAAACTAAAATGTTTGAAATTTAAAGGGCCCAGTGTGTAGCATTTAGGGGCATATATTGGTGGAAATAGAACATAATATTCATATGTTTTCATTAATATAACCACCTGTTTGTGATACCATAGTCATTTATTTCTACATAGGGAGCAGGTCCTCTTCACAGAGTCCGCTATATTTCTACAGAAGTCCAGTCCATTACTAAATCCTACACACTGCCCCTTTAAACCAAAGTTATAGCATACAGTTACAAATAGTTTATCGCAGATCCAGGGGCAGTTTTCTAAATATATATATTTTTTTTTTTTACATTGTTAACTGATAAAAACTCAACCCCATACTATTGAACGGTCATGACAGTTTTTTTTATATATATATAACTTACATTATCAAACATGTAGAGGTTTTAAGAATTACTATAAAGGGGCGAATTATCAAAAAATACGGTAACTATTGAACACCTGGAAAACACCTGGAAAGTGGAGGTTATACATGATGTCTTTTTCACGTCAAAGAAAATCACAGATAAAATAAACAGCAAAACTCTAACAAACATTTGATGAACAGACAAACAAAGTTCACAGTTAGTCAGTTAGCTTCACAGGTGACGTGTCATGTTTCACGTGCTTTTCAATATGACAACGGCACTGACGCTACTTTTATGACCATCACCATTCATGGGAAGAGAAAACTGGTTTGTGATTGGCTGCCTGGTGTCAATCAAAATAATACATGAGGACAAAAATAGTTCTGTTGAACGGTTCAACCGCCATCAAAACTCTGTGCATTAAAGGAACACTTCAACCACAAAATGTCCATTTCTATCTCAATTACTCACCAGGCACTGCCTTGAATTGTTTTTCTCAAGTGCATATAGTTCCCAAACATTTTAATTCATCAAGACGTTTTTTGATTCTCCTTTCACCTTTGAGGCCTGCGAGGAATAAAAGTGGTCTTCAAGAACTCAAAAGTAACACGTGGTGAGTAGTTAATGTACAAATGGTAATTTTGTGGGTGAAGTATTCCTTTAAGATACTTTTTTTTAAAGGTGGCAGTTCACCCAAAATCACACACACACACACACACACACAGACGCGTGCACACACACACAGACGCGTGCACACACACACACACACACACACACGCACATAAAATGAAGGTGAATAAATTTTAGTTCGTGCTGCTCAAAGTGTTGAAAAATCTCATAAATAAATGTGAAAGCCACTCGTCTTCCCTTAGGTTGATCCAGCTAACGTGCTAATATTAGCATGCTAACACAAACGGTAGCATGTTAACACATTTAGTCAATATTATTATTATTATTATTTGTATTATTATGCATGGAGTCTGATGGAAGGTATTGTTATTCTAAATGGCGACAGTAAGTCGGTTGTTGTCATGCGAGCTGTTTTGTCGCGTGAGGCCAAAACCTTCGCCGTCAAACAAAATATTTACACAAATTGCTTTCGTGGCAGAGACCTGTTTTAATTGTTGTTTTTGTTGTTTTTGAAAACTTGCGTGCAGCATGAGTAGCTGTAAATACAACCTTATAAATAACTTGTGGCTGACTCGTCATCAGACAGCTGAACCAACATTTCTGGAATCACATGAGAATCAAATTAGTTTAGTACACAAACACAAAGCATTGCTACTTAAGACGTCACAGTTCAAACAAGGAAAAATAAAAAATGGACTTTAGCCTTAAAATAGAATTATTCTGTAAACGTTCAATTAATAAACAATATATATATATAAACAATAACAATATTGATCAGCTGCTCGGTCAAACAAGAACCAACGTCCTCTTCTTAAAAAGTATTTTAGGAGTGCAGCAGTGGAGGAAACCCAGAAAGTAAATAAAACATGTAGTTAAAAATCAATCAATCACACAAATACATCTACTAATCTTTGAGCTCAGTTTTTTTATAACACCATTAATAGCTAAACTAAGATAATAATATAACTTTAAACTCAACGAAATGAAATAAAACCAAATAAATCCTAAACTGCTCAAACCATATTCAATTTACTTATTAAAAATTAAAAATAAATGATATTTTAGGATTGTCACATAAAGACTGTGATATCTGATTGGTTTACACTTCTTAGTGATTCCTCCCTGAGTTCGGCCTGTTACAACAACAACCACATCGCTCCTCTAAAAAGCTGTTTCATATGTGACTACGACTGCTGGTATCTTCAATGTGAGGGCCTTTCGTAGAGGATAAAGCCATTTATTGATTTGATTTCTCATGTGGGACTTGGTGGAAGAAAAGTCTGTTCATCGCTGGCATGATTCACGTTTTAAAAGGAGGCTCAAAGGACCGTGAACTCATTTAGTTCACTGTCATTAAGGTGCTTTTCTCCAACTAAAATGCCTTGTCGCGACTCCACCTCAATGCTCAAATAAACGAGAACCACACAAATAAAATCCTCCATTCAAACACCTCACAGAAAGAAAAAAAATCAAATCTTCTGCCATCGCTCTGCATCATTTTCCCCTTCTGTAAAGAAGAAAACTTCCCCGTCGTCCCGGAGGACCTGCATGGCGACTGTGGCGGCCATCTTGTTTCTGGCTCACAGGTGGGAGGAGGTGGAGAAGCAGAGTTTCAGGGTGAAGGGGTTGGAGGTGTCTGCAGGTCAGAGAGGGAGAGCAGGTATATCAATATATGGATATTATATATATATATAAACTGTTTTTGCATTATCCTTTGATCTTAATGGTGGTGTGAGCATGCTAATATGCTAAATATTAATACAGATTTTTTAACAGACTAAAGCTCATATATATATATATATATATATATATATATATATATATATATATATATATATGAACTTTAGTCTGTTAAAACATCTGTATATCCATATATATAATAAACATAATACATCTATTTTACAGGCAAACATTATGTAGTGATGGGCCTTCACCCAGCAGAGAGGTTGTCTCTATTTGTTGTTGTTGTTTTTTTTTTTATCAGATCAGTGTGAAGCCTGACATCTAGTGGTCGTCTATCAGCTGTTGGTGTTCGATGACATCACCGCCTGAGTCCAGCCAGCAGCAGTCGTTCATTACTTGTTGACCTCGTTGGAAGGACAGATGTGAAGGTGAATTCACAAGACCTTCGGATGATTAGAGAATCCGACTGCACTTACACTGCTAAAGGTGTTGTTTTATCATTTTTTTTATTATTTAAATAGAAAACGAGTACAGTGGCAAACTAGATGTTGGACAATTCAAGGAAGGATTCCTGAGAAAAACAGAATCCAACCTCCTAAGAAGGATGTTTTCAATGTATCCATAATGTACAATTAAACCTGGACGGCGGATGTCATTGACGTCTGGATGGTGCATGCGTCGCTTTAAATGTTCCTGCTGCAAGGAATTGTGGGACGTCATTATTTCCTTTCCTTTCACATAAAGGAGATAGGAAAGGAATCATTGAAGCACCTTTCCTCAGCATTTAGAGAACTCAACCAGACACTGTTGATATAAACTCTCCCTGATGGTGCATTCAAGGACACTGGGACTTCCGAGGTTTGCAGGATGGCTGCTGAAATTATTATGGCTGCTGCTGCATTATCCTTTGAGCTTAATTGTGGTGTCAGCATGCTAATATGCTAAATATGAATACAGATTTTCAAAATACTAAAGTTCATCAATGCAGTGCTGATGAGATAATGCAGAACCGCCAAGTGCATCATCACACCCACAGTTATTGATATTTTTGGTAAATCTGCTTCTTAACTTTCTTCCTGCCAGTGAGCGTTTCAGATGGATATTTATTTCATGTCTGTGTACAGAGCTGGAGTCGGGATGGGTCCGCTTATCTCAGTGTAAACTTTGAAGACACAAATCAACAGTGGTTTGTTTAATCTGTACACGAAGATCTGGCACTATTTCTTGAAGAACCGGAGCAGTGACTGCAGCTCCTCCTGAAAGTCTCGTTGTCTCAGTGAGTACCGAGCAGATGGATGAACCGTTTGGTGTTCATCAAGGTGAGGCAAAAGGAAAAAGGTACCTGGTGAACTTGGGTCGGCCGATGACCACGCCCACATCAGTCACTACTGTACTGATAGTGTGTGTCAGTTGAGTACCTACTGGGTATTCTGATCTGGTGGTGGTTGAGGACGGTCAGAGCTTCCACAGCTTCAATTTTATTGTCAAACTCCAGCAGACCAGACAGAGTCTTAGAGCTGGCTGCTGGGAAGAGGAAGAGGAGGAAGAAGAAGAAGAAGAAGGAGAAGAGTGGAACATGTGTGTCTGTTGAAATATCTACTTTCTATTTATAATGTATCCAATAAGTATTGGTAATATTTTTTGTCTGCTGTGTGATTGGTTGGACTCACATTTGGCATCAAAGAGCTTGAACTTGGTGAAGGCGGGAACGTCGCATTCAGTACAGAGCTGCAGGTGAGAAACAGAGACGAGAAGTTGAACTGTTTTTAAAGGCACAGGAACCAACTGAATGACCCTCTGCTCACTCCTGACTGCAAAACCGTCAGGTGTTTTTTATGGAAGCCCATTTCCGCCACTGTGATTAAAAAAATTAAGATCCTGTAAGTCATAGAAATTATGAGATAGTTAAGTCATAATTATGAGACACTATCTCACACTCATACTATCTATGACTTACAGGATCTTAATTTTGTTATCACAGTGGCGGAAATGGGCTTCCGTAGATTTTAGTTCATGACAGTTCATTCTAACAGTTTTGATCTTATTCAGCATTCAGTTTTTTGCAAAAAACAAGATGGCGAAGGACAATATGCAGAACTTGAGGCTTCAAAACCGTAGTCCACAAACAACAATGGATGACGTCATGGTGACTATGTCTACTTGTTATATACAGTCTATGTTGCAAACAAGATAGCATGGTTTGTGCCTGCAATTGCATGAATTAAATGACTCCCACATGTAAAAGTCACGTGTCATCAGCAAAGGTGTCCCTCAGAGCTCCATACTGGGCCCCATTCTCAGTTTCCACCTCTTCAGAAAGCTCTTAGTAATCCAACGTTTTCCAACCACTGGAGCATCTCATGCCGGCGTGAGCTCACCTTGTGCAGCTGGTGCTGGCTCAGGGTGGGCGGGGCGTTGTAGAAGTGCAGGACGGCGGCGGGCGGCTGGATGATGTTCCTGCTGCTCTGAGCGCTGCTGAAGCGGTTGTTTCTGGTCAGACTGAAGTCCTGGTAGCTGCTGCTGCCGTCGGCCAGCTCAAACACCTGACTGGGAATCACCGCCTGCTGCTTGGACACGCTGAGAGGTGAAGGGGGGGTTTGGATAGATGGAGGGAGGGTTGATAAACAAAGACATGTAAACACAGAAGGATGGGAGGAAGAAGACGGTCTGTCAGCGACATGATGTTCCAGCTGCATGAGACAAAGCTATGAAATGTTCAGACTGAAGGAATCAAATGTTGCTTCGGGAGAAAAATCCAAACACAGCGTCCCTTTTTAGTTTGTGAGCAAAAATCAGCAGAGGAAAATATTAATGGCTTGTTTTCATCCACTATTTCTGTGTGAATATTACTATATATACAGCTGCTGTATTTTATAATCCAGTCTGTGCCATGACACAGCAAGATGAGGTCATTGATAGAGCTCCGGTCAAAGCTCAAACGATGGAAAACCATGTGGAAAACATTATGGAAATATGACATTTGTCTGTTTGTTTCATGTGTTAATGTGAGGAAGGTTCCAGACTCTTCTTCATCGCTCCACATCTTTTATTCACTGGGTCTGTTTCCGTTTGCTTTTTTATCCAACAGCCAGCCAACAACTTCTTCATTTTTTCTGATGTTTTTCCATTCAGGTTTTTATGGAAAAATTAAAAATGTGCATAAAAACAAGATGGCTTGCGATCACTAATTCTCTCAATTGAGTTCTGAGCAGTTCAACCAAATTACAATATTCCATGATGATGTTTTGTGTATTTTCTTTCCAAATGTATTTCCAACCTTGTTTACCATCTCTGTTCTCTGGCATGCAACAACAATATAGACAAAATCAAATGTTGCAAAAAAGTTCATATATCTTTCAGTCTATTTTGCATTCTTGTGTTTCAGTGATATTTTGGCTTGATGGTTGGTGCAAAAAAGAAAGGCCGGCCATGTCACGTCATTTCGGTTTAGCAGGTATCCCGATGACTCACCAGACGTTGAGTTTTTTCCCAAACACCTTGACGCCGTTGAGGTGAGTCACGGCCCGGTCCACGGCGTACTCGTCCCCCATCTCCACCAACGCCGTGCCGGCAACGCTCTTCATGAATTTCACCTGCGAAACACGACCGATCGGGGTTTTTCAGAGGGATATCGTATCTTCCAGACGGCCGCCGTCGCTCTGAGGGTCACGACGAGAGGACGAGCGCTCACCTTCTCCACGTTGCCGTAGAGACAGAAGAGGTTGAAGATGCAGCTGCAGTTCATCTTGGCTGGATGGAGGCCGCTCACCATGGCGACTGAGCTGGAGGCGGAGTGGCCCAGGAAGGAGGAGGAGGAGTAGGAGGAGGAGGAGGAGTGGGAGGTCTTAGGGTGGAGCAGCGGGTAGGAGATCATGTCCTGCACCTCCTCGCTGCGCCTCCCGTACCTGCTGTTCGCAGGCAGAGGCAGCAGGGGGCAGTGCGAGCCTGCAGAGACACACAATACACTGTCAGGCTTCAGGATGAGACAGACAGACAGACAGACAGACAGACAGACAGACAGTACCATAACCGTTGGATGGATGCTCTCCCAGTATGGCCTGCCGCTGCCTCCCCTTTCCCCTCTCTGCAACACACACAAACACAGACATCTTAGCCAAAAAAGAGCTAAAAAAAAGGTTGTTGCTAGTAGTACTATCTCTCTCTCTCACACACACACACACACACACACACACACGGAAGTGTAATGGTTGGGGTTAACAGAGTCTGACCCAGAGCACCAGGAGGTGAATGTGAGCGCTTCCTCTCCGATGAGAATCTATTTCCAGCAGCATCAGCAGCTTCACCAGCGACCTTCAGACTGCAGTTTAACCTTCGAGTCTCCGGGCCAGAGACTCCAGAGCTCGGTGACCCTCTCCATCCATCACAACCCCCTCTCACCGCCGCCCGGCTCATTTCACCGCGCGGGTATTTACAGAAGAATATGAAGCGTTAGCACTTCCTGAATGACTGACAGAAGGTCAACCGCACCTTCACGGCAGTTCAATCAGATTGAAGGCTCAGGGTCTCGAACAGATGACTGCATGTCAATGCAGAATCTGGACGGGGACAAGTGTTCTGGTTTCCATTTTTGTTTGTAGTTTCGAGGGTTCGAGGTCCGAGCGGAACAGAACTCGTTATGTGTAATCATTATTATTACTTTTAAGAGGCAGATTTAAAAAAATTTTTTTTTCTCTTTTTCAACTAAATGCAAGATTATCCCATTTGTCGAACTACATCTGCAAAACTGTTGCTGCGCCTGTGAGGCTTTTATTTGTTATTCACGTTCAAACAAGATTATAAAACCTGCTTCACTGCGGTCTACACAGAGTGTTCAGGGTTCCCTCACACAGCTGTGGACTGTGAGGAACCAGATGTTATACAAACTGAGGGGGAGAACCGGTTGATCGGTTGACTCCACC
>JBAMJR010000026.1:450000-577500 GCA_038501785.1 Myoxocephalus aenaeus
GTCAGTCATCTCAAAGGAATCAAAGGAATATGTGGACTTTATGGAGTAAGTATTTGTTACCAGATGTTGCCGAACTTGTCGAGCGCCTCCACCAGATCCGCCTCCACCACGGCGTCACAGAGCCCGCGGACGTGGACGACCGGGGACGGCGGGATGCGGTGACTGTCCTCCAGGGCGTCCTGCAGAGAGACAACCAAGACAGACACTCAGTACAGTGCAGGTACTTGTACTGCTGATACTTTAACTACATGAGGCTGAGAACACGTGTGTACTTTTACTGCTGATACTTTACATGAATCTGAGGAAACTTGTGTACTTGTACTGCTCACACTTGACATACATCTGACAACATTGTGTACTTGTACTGCTGATACTTTAACTACATGAGGCTGAGAACACTTGTGTACTTGTACTGCTGATACTTTAACTACGTGATGCTGAGAATACTTGTGTAGTTTTACTGCTGATACTTTAACTACGTGATGCTTAGAATACTTGTGTACTTTTACTGCTGATACTTTAAGTACGTGATGCTTAGAATACTTGTGTACTTTTACTGCTGATACTTTACATGAGTCTGAGAACACGTGTGTACTTTTACTGCTGATACTTTAACTACGTGATGCTTAGAATACTTGTACTGCTGATACTTTACATGAATCTGAGGAAACTTGTGTACTTGTACTGCTCACACTTGACATAAATCTGACAACATTGTGTACTTGTACTGCTGATACTTTAACTACATGAGGCTGAGAACACTTGTGTACTTGTACTGCTGATACTTTAACTACATGAGGCTGAGAACACTTGTGTACTTGTACTGCTGATACTTTAACTACATGAGGCTGAGAATACTAGTGTACTTGTACTGCTGATACTTTAACTACATGAGGCTGAGAACACTTGTGTACTTGTACTGCTGATACTTTAACTACGTGATGCTGAGAATACTTGTGTAGTTTTACTGCTGATACTTTAAGTACGTGATGCTTAGAATACTTGTGTACTTTTACTGCTGATACTTTAAGTACGTGATGCTTAGAATACTTGTGTACTTTTACTGCTGATACTTTACATGAGTCTGAGAACACTTGTGTACTTCTAATGCTGATACTTTAACTACGTGATGCTTAGAATACTTGTACTGCTGATACTTTACATGAATCTGAGGAAACTTGTGTACTTGTACTGCTCACACTTGACATAAATCTGACAACATTGTGTACTTTTACTGCTGATACTTTAACTACGTGATGCTTAGAATACTTGTACTGCTGATACTTTACATGAATCTGAGGAAACTTGTGTACTTGTACTGCTCACACTTGACATAAATCTGACAACATTGTGTACTTTTACTGCTGATACTTTAACTACATGGAGCTGAGAATACTTGTGTACTTGTACTGCTGACACTTTACTAATCTGAGGGAACTTGTATTCTTTTACTACATGAAGCTGAGAATACTTGCGTGCTTTTTTTACATAAAAAATGCACTTTTAAAAGGTCTTGGTATCTTTTACCTCAGTAAAGTGTCTAAATACTTTGTTTTGTGTCTCTTTGTTCGGCTAAGAATACCTTTTTAGGTCGATGGCAGAGAAAGAGACGTTGGGCCAGACCGTAAGTAGAATAAAATACAACTTTATTGATAGTCATGGCCGTTGCAGGAGGCGGAGAGCTGCTCAGCGAGGTGTGAAGTAAGTCGGTTACAGTGAGAACATCTCCGCATGCCGACAGAGACGATGGCAATGCGTTCACTGCGTCTCTCAGGAAGCGCTGCAGCTTTTGCAGCCTGACCTGTTTTCTGCAGCAGGTTCAGACGCTTCACGCCAACGCCTGCAGGAAGCACGCTCCGGTCGGGTTGATGACCTCTCTGGATGAGGTGACTCACCCGTCCAACAGTTGGTTTATTCGGCTTTATCTTCGCCGACTAAATGACGCACGTATACGCACGGCTTCCTGTAGGTTTGAGACGTTCTCAAAATAAACTTTGGGTAAAAGGGATCTCCAGAAATACGGCGTTTCCCAAATTATATTTCTTTCACTTTCAAATGGAAGGTCTGTTTTCCCAAATGATGAATAGTTTGTGTTTTTGTGCAGACTTAAACCATGATAACTGGGTTTACATCTCACCGTCAGGGTCGTCTTATATTTGGGCCAATAAGGTAATTAAATGCAACACAAACATTAATTCCACTGCTCGTATATCTAATTTGTTTGCTCCTAATATGCATATTAATACACGTGTGTATCATTACATTTTTATTCAATTTAATTTAATATTTTCTTTGTTTCTTTCATTATTTTGTATATGTTTGTATGTGTGATACAATAAAATTGATTTATTCAATATTTTCTTTTATTATAGATTAGGTTTATCATTATTAATATTATGTACTGTAAGTCACTCGTTTATTTATATATATATATATATATATATATATATATATATATATATATGTTGATGTATCATTATTATGTTTACAATTAATAATGATACATCAACTTGTATTTGTACAAGTCACGCATTTTTATATATATATATATATATACTGTATATATATATATATAAATGATAAATTATAGAATATGTTAATTATAAACACGCATTTTTATATATATACTATATATATATATAAACGCGTGTTTATAATTAACCTTTTTTGTACAAGCATGTTTTTTCCTTTTCCTTTCTTCTAAATGTATTTTTGAATGCACAGATGGAAATGTCGATGCATCTTACATGTTATTGCACTGCAAACGGGGAATCTTTCCACAAAACAAACCATTATAATGAGACACGCAGCGTGCAGTGAAACTAACGTCTCTCTGGAGAGTCTTGACCGCGCGGCTGTGCGTGGGAAGCTCGTCTATGACGGACTATTTGTGTCTGAGTGTTTCTCTGGCTGCAGCTGAGCGTTAACCTCAGACCCTTCTGAGAAACGCTTTCTGCTGAGCGTGCGTCTGTTCAGACTGCACCTACGCCGGGGCCCGGTCGCCGTGGCAACGCCAAGCGGGAGGCAGGCGGTCGAGGAGGAAGAGAAAGGTGCCGCGGACGCACTCGACGGGTCAGCGAGACGGAGACTGAAGTGGTGTTGTTGTTGTTGTTGTTGTTGTTGTTTGTGTGTCCGTGGAGGTGCGAGTGATGCAGTTTGGTCACCTCGTAGTGAGAAGTTGAGAACTTCCTCTTCCTCGTTCACCATAGCAACTAGCTTTTTGTTGTGGTTAATGCGAGTGTCCGTGTGTGTGTGTGTGTGTGTGTGTGTGTGTGTGTGTGTGTGTGTGTGTGTGTGTGTGTTGGTTCCTTCCTGTCAGGCTGCTGTATCATTACAACGCTGTCTGACTTTCCTCCTCCTTCACCATCATCTCTTCCTCCTCCTCCTCCTTCACCATCATCACCTCCTCTTCCTCCTCCACCTCCTCCTTCACCTCCTCCTTCACCACCATCACCTCCTCTTCCTCCTCCTCCTTCACCATCATCACCTCCTCTTCCTCCTCCTCCTTCACCATCATCACCTCCTCTTCCTCCTCCACCTCCTCCTTCACCTCCTCCTTCACCACCATCACCTCCTCTTCCACCTCCTCCTTCACCACCATCACCTCCTCTTCCTCCTCCTCCTTCACCATCATCACCTCCTCTTCCTCCTCCACCTCCTCCTTCACCTCCTCCTTCACCATCATCACCTCCTCCTCCTCCTCTTCACCATCATCTCTTCCTCCTCCTCCTTCACCATCATCACCTCCTCCTCCTCCTCCACCTCCTCCTTCACCATCATCACCTCCTCTTCCTCCTCCTCCTTCACCATCATCACCTCCTCCTCCTCCATCATCTCCTCCTCTTCCTCCTCCTCCTTCACCATCATCATCTCCTCCTTCACCATCATCATCACCTCTTCCTCCTCCTCCTTCACCATCATCACCTCATCTTCCTCCTCCTCCTCTTTCCTCCATCTCCATCTCTTCCTCCATCTCCTCCTCCTCCTCCTCCTCCTCCATCTCTTCCTCCTCCTCCTCCTCCTCCATCTCTTCCTCCTCCATCTCTTCCTCCTCCTCCTCCTCCTCCTCTTCCTCCTCCTCGAGCTAACGAGCCTTTAACGAGACTGTCAGCATGATGCATCATTTATAAACCCCTAGAGAGAGAGAGTGTGTGTGTGTGTGTGTGTGTGTGTGTGTGTGTGTGTGTGTGTGTGTGTGTGTGTGTGTGTGTGTGTGTGTGTGTGTGTGTGTGTGCGTGCAGAGAGGAGATCTGACTCTGACGGTTCGTCCCTGTGCAGCTCCTGTAAACAAACAGCTCTGTGATGTGTCAACGACGTTTTTTTGAAGACGACTCGGTCCAATCAGACTGCAGCAACACAAAAAGTTGGACGTGTAAACTTCATATTCTGCATATTCTAAACTAGGCTTCATACCGAATGGAGCATTTTGCGATTACAGCCGTTTTTACGGCACCTTGCCACACACGGCCTCTTTCCTGTTCACAAGCAGCTCTGAGCGTCGTCCACGAACCAACCAGACGATAGTTTGCAAAGATGCATTATGCTCGGAGGGAAAAACACACACACTTTAAAGCACAGTGAAGGACTTGGAGATCACCAGGTTTTTTTGGGACATGAATGCAACACCGACCTTTACAAGGAGGCGGTTGAAGGAATGAAAGAGGGAGGAGGTTAAAACTGTTAAAAACACGGCAGAGAATGGCGGCGACATGGTATTCATGGCCCCGGTGAGGAGGATGTGGCATGGGGTTGTTTTCCGTTAATCGGAATATGCACGGCTGCATGTAAACAGGTATATTACTGGAATATTAATGTCCATTAAACAAACACCTTACATGGAATATTGTCTTTTTTTCAGAATAAGGGCAAAAAACTGAATATTTTGGTGCGTGTAAACGTAGTCATTGGAAAGCGTTTTGAAAAAAGGGCGGGCACTTTCCAAAATACTTGGCAGGTGCTTGGGGTTAGGGTCCATGCTTTGGTCTTATGGTTTCAATCTCTAGTTTCAAGTCTTCTTCAATGCACCATGATGTTCATTTAGTAAATTATGGTCCCATTTAGAGACAATTTGACTCGACCACGGCGTCATATCTCCGCAGTCCAAATATGGTCACTTCCATTTACTGGTTGCAAAAAAAAAAATCAAGATGGCGACGGTACTAAAGGCCGAACTCGATGCATCAAAACGGAAGTCTGCAAGGCAATAGGTGGCATCACGACGACTAGGTCCACTTATTATTTAAAGTCTATGAATCTTCAACAACAGGTTCCTGCACATGGTTCACGATAAAAGCCTTGTTAGGAAATTTAAGGATTCTGTCCAATGAAACACTACAAGGCTTTTAATTAGAAACGTACACAGGTATCGGTACAGGTGGTGTTGCGTTTGCATTAACTGCAATCTTAAAGGAGGCTTCATACTAAAACACGACCAAATATCAGAGTGATTTAGAAATAAAGCCGTGTCTCTAATAAAGGCCTGCTTCATGTGAAACCAATCGATGGCTGGAGGAACGGGTTCATGAGGGTTTCAGCGTGTTTCGTCCAGCCGCTCGAATAAAGAAAAGAAACTCATTGAGTTCCATTTCCACGTTAATCTTGTACTCGAGACTCGTTCTCTGCATCAGTCGCTCCGTTTACTGAAGGCCTCAGTTCTCGGCTCAATTTTACACCTCGACTGGTGATTCCTGATTGATCTTCACGCTCTTATATCCAAACCATAAAGAACGCGAGATCAAAAGGTGCTTTGATGTCGGCTGAAGTCTGCAGACAGCTGACTATAATCCACCGGCAGGTGATTCAGTCGCTGCCTCCTGGACGTGCAAATCATCATCAGGAGGTAAAGTAAAACTGTCCAGTTTGAGCGGCGTGGCTGACGTGTAGGAAGACGGGAACTGTACTTTAATTTTTAATCTCGTTCTGTCCTGTTTGAAAGCACTTTGCTCCATCGAAGTGGAGGCTAATTAAAAAAACAGGAGCTGCTAGATTTGAATAATTAAAATGTAAAAAAAACTAGTTGGAAGCATTGCGATGTGGACAGTCTGTCTGTCTGTCTGTCTGTCTGTCTGTCCACAAACAGCTTCAATCTAACCTCGAGCGACTCCTCTTAGTACTTTAAACCTCCTGAATGCCACCAGAGTCTCCTACATCCGTCTAGAAACCTCCTGCAGGAGATCGTAGAACGTACACAAGACCATTTGTACGCGCAGGATATATCAAACCTCCTAGAAAGCCGCTAAAGGGCCACAAACTAAATATAAATCAGACCTATACAATCACCTTCTCAGAGAGAACCAAACACCCTCCATTACACGTGCGACATTTAAAAGCCTGTTAAAATTTCTCGGGACTCCAACAGGACCAGGGAAACCTCTTCGATGTTTGTTATTTGTTGTTATTACAGTTCATCTTGAGGGGAACATGAACCACAACTCATGACAATCCATCCGATAGTTGGTGAGATGTTTCACTCTAAAGACAAACATGTGAACCCCACACAGGAAAGCAGTGGTGTGTTTCTTTAAGTCTAGCTTTAAGTAGATGTGGATGCTATTACTGTAACGGTGTGTTCACAGGCCTCTGTAAAAAGTCAATCAGAAAGCTGCAGCTGATTCAGAACGCTGCAGCTCGAGTCCTCACTAAGACCAGGAACGTGGATCACATCACTCCATTTCTGAGGTCTTTGCACTGGCTTCCTGTCAAACAAAGAATTGACTTTAAAATCCTGCTGCTGGTTTATAAAGCACTGAATGGTTTAGGGCCTAAGTATGTTTGTGATCTGCTGCTACCTTATGAACCATCCCGACCCCTCAGGTCGTCTGGGACGGGTCTACTTTCTGTTCCAAGAGTCAGAACTAAACATGGAGAAGCAGCGTTCATCTTTTCTGCTCCACATATCTGGAACAAGGTCCCTGAAAGCTGCAGGTCTGCTGAGACCCTCAGCTCCTTTAAATCCAGATTGAAGACTTTTCTGTTTGCTGTTGCCTTTAATTGATCCAGATTCAGTTGCTGCATCTCACTACTGCAACTTTTATTCAATTTTTATTTTTTATTTAGCTTTTTGACTGTTTTAATGTTTTCTTAACTGTTTTAAATCCTGTTTTCTCCGCATTATGTTTTGATGCTCTTAATGGTTTTATGTGACGCACTTTGAATCGCCTTGTTGTTGAAATGTGCTATACAAATAAACTTGCCTTGCCTATTGTATGATGTTATCTCTTCATATATTTACTGTCTGTGGCGTGTTTCTCCAGACTGCCGGTTTCAGTGAGCTCAAACCTAAAACACAAACAAGGTCACAGACTCGCTCCGAATACCACAGGTGCATTTATCAAGGTGAACAGATGGCCTCGCTTCCTGCTGAGTGCGGCCACTTCCTGCCACTACCAGAACCTCACAGAGAGGCCATGATGTCCCACCGAGCAGAGGATCAGAGCGCAAGAGGACACAAATTACGTGGACAGGAAAGATAGAAGGAAAAAAAATACACAAATATCTGTGAGCTACAGGAGTACTGTGGTGAGGAGCTGTTGGCGAGGTAAACACACACTGTGTTGAGGTCACACCATTTGAGTTGATTACACAACAATACCGAACACATAGACTGTATGAAAGTAGACGCATAGCCTGCCATTCTGAAAAGTGAAGCCAACTGACCACCAGGGGGCGACTCCTCTGGTTGTATAGAAGTCTATATAAATGACTCTACTTCTCTCTTGATTTATTCCCTCAGTAAACATTGTAAACATGAGTTTATGTCTCAATCTGTAGTTTAAAGTCTTCTTCAATACAACATGATGTTCATTTAGTAAATGATGGCCACATTTAGAGTCAAATAGAAGATAAAGCAGAGGATGCTTTAGGGCGGGCCACCTTGTGATTGACAGGTCGCCACCACGGCCAATCAGGACAGAGGCGTGGTGATGCGTACGCCTCCCCAATCTGCCTCCAAAAAAGCAAGATGGCGACAGCCAAAATGCAAAACCCAACTTCAAAGCAGCTGTCCACAAACAGATGGGTGACGTCCACTATAGGGCTGCAACTAACGATTATAACCATCTGCTGATTCTTTGATGAATCAATGAATCTGTTGGTCTACAAGTGAAACAAGTGAACAATGTCCATGCGGCCAATGAGGTTTAGGAAAATATGCTTGCTTAAAATAACTAGGAAGTGACTTTACTGAAGTACGCAAGTTATGTAACGAACAAATCAACGTTGACGTCTCGTTTCACGCGTGGCACGGATCGCTCTTTAGTTTTTCGATACCGAGAATCGATCCAGATATTTGAGTCAGTATCGGGCCGATATCGGAGACCAGAGGACCCTGTGACGACCTGCTCTTCCTCCAGAACATTTAGACCTTCCTACATGACGCTACATGAAAACCATTTCTTTAAAAAGCGTATCATTTTATATTTAAAAAGGTTTAACTGAGCTTCACCAGAAACTGCATGCAAGGGAACATTTCTGAAGGAACACCATGAGCAAGCATCTTCACAACCTCTGCTAAACCCCTCAATGACCCACTCTGACTCTTAAAGACTTTAAATCTCCTGGAGGAGGAACAAAAAGAGCACGAGAGCGTGGAGACAGTCTTCTAAAGAGGCTGTGAAACATCCCCAAAGCTGCATGAGCAAAATATATATTTATTGCTGCATGAAGTTTAAGGACTTGACTCCTGATTCTTTACTGTCAGGCCTTTATTCTGCAAACTTAGACCTCTCTGTCATTTGTTCTATGTGAATTCATTTGATTTACAATCTTTTTTATTCTGCAGAGGAAATTATTTTGTGTGTGTTTTTTTTTTCTTTCTGTTCTCACCGACAAGTTTATTTAAATGAAAATGTGTGGAAACCTGCACATATTACACACATTATTTGTATTAATGTATGATACCTTGGTCCCTCGGCTCCTGCGGCTCCTGCTCTCGGTGCCGCCGCTCCCCGCTGCCTCTCCGGCGGAGTCCTCCTCCGCGTCCTCCGGCTCTTCTCCGCCGGCCTCCTCTTCCGTCCGGAGCCGCTTGGCTGCCCGGTGGTATCCTCCTCCTCCTCCTCTTCCTCCTCCTCTTCCTCCTGCTCCTCCTGCTGCTCCTCTGTCTTCTCTCTCCTCCATCACGGACGAGACAGTGAATTCACGGATGAAGATGATCGGTTTAACGGAGGAAAGGACGTTGGCACCTTAACCTCTCTCTCACACACTCTCTCTCTCTCTCTCTCTCTCTCTCTCTCTCTCTCTCTCTCTCTCTCTCACACACTCTCTCTCTCTCTCTCTCTCTCTCTCTCTCTCTCTCTCTCCAGATAGGAAACACACACAGACGTCTCACTCCGCCACAATGTCAAGAGCAAAAACGCAGACGCTCACGTTCAGCATCATTGTTACCATATAAGGATAATTAGCTTGGACCACGTGCAGAGATGGATGCTTATTTGGTTTGGACTTTTAATAGCTAAACAGATCGAAGCTGATTCATCATGTTCTGCTCAATGATTTTAAACTGCATCGCTGCAGCAGCCTCTAGTGTCTGCTTGCTGGACTTCAGTATGTTAGATTTATTTGTATTAAAGTGTAACTTCATCCACCAGGTTTCTGCATAAGTACACCCGCTGCATAATAAAAATTAAAAAGCAAAATAAAAGTGTGTCCACGTCCACTTCCTGTTTGAGGAAAGTATCGACAAATACGACTTTTATGGGGCACTGATTGTGATGCGTGCGTCCAGATACAAATGACACAAGAGTTACCTTCGCCTAATTCCCCGCCGACGGGAGGAGAGCAGGCGCCATCTTGCCATAGCAATGCAAATATGGGCGGTCTGCTCTCCTACTGTCTGCAGTGGCATGGAGCCCGGTGGTCGCTCATTTTCTGTCCCCAGTGTGACGTTAGCATGAAAACATGGTGGACTTAGTAAGCTAACGAGCTAGCTACAGGCTGCAAGGCGGCAGCTGAGCTGCAAGCTAACGGTGAAAACAGAAAAAGCAGCGTAAACAACGGCAACAGAGTTTACAGTGTTTACGACACCTCCGCTACACCTCCGCTATGCAACTGCTACACCTCCGCTACACCTCCGCTATGCAACTGCTACACCTCCGCTACACCACAGCTACACCTCCGCTATGCCACCACTACACCACCGCTACACCTCCGCTATGCAACTGCTACACCTCCGCTACACCTCCGCTATGACTCCGCGCCGCCGCCGTGCAGAGCTGCAGCGATTAGCTAGCCAGTGCAGCTTTGTAAACAAAGTTTTGATTATATGCCACTCAGAGAGGGAGAGCGACGATATCACTCCACTATATATCGAATATATATTCTTTAAAGTACCAAAAGTAGAAGTAAGTGATGCAAAATGACCTATTTTTAGAATAAAAAGCTACATTATTAGATTATAATTATTGACGCAATAATGTGTTCGGCACTTTAATGCTGCAGCTGGTAAAAGTGGAGGTTAATATACAGCTGGGTAGCTTGTAAATAGGTTTTTATCTTAATCTAAAATAATATATTGTGATGCATCAGTCAAATTATGCATCAAATACATGTAGTGTAGTAAAAAGTAGAATATTTTCCCCCTGAGATGCCTAGAAGAAATCAGTAAAAAAAGAAAAAACTCATGTAAAGTACCACCAGTATGCCTGCTACTTCCTATTGAGCTTAATACTTAAGTGTACTTAGTAACTTACACCAATGAAGAGCTGAAGACACAAATAGTCTTAAATCGTTTACGCTGAAGTCTAAACTGAAGGAGAGAAGATGAGATGCATCACTTTCTGCTCAAATGAGGACAGAGTCAGCCGTCTCTCTGCAGCTGCTTCCTCCAGGTGGAGGTCAGGTTGCCACAGCAACAGCACACCTCAGCATCTGAAGAGGTGCAGCAACTTCAGTGTTTATCATGTTTACGCTCTTTTAAAAAAAATAGGGGGGAAAAAAGCAGCTGTTTCAGAAAAACTTCCTTGGTGGTGAGTTCAAGGACATTTTGACATCTGGAGATTTCACAGTGGGTTGTTGAAGAGGACGGATGTGGCTGTGTTTTGTGTTATATTTTGACATTGGTCCAGACCTGTCGGAGGAGTCGCATGCAAATAATCTTCTGTTGTCCAAAATTACTTTTCCACCAATGATTGTATATTTCATTACTGTGAAACAATTTGCATAAAAAAAACCCCTATATTTTACACTTTTTATGTTGATATTTTACTGTTTTAATCATAATATAATTAAGAAATTGGCTATTGAAACAATGTAAAACACTGCGGTATCAATGTGAACGTCTCAAGCTGCAAAATTACTTAAGTTATGCACTGATTGAAGGTTAATTTGTACCTGCATATAGGTCATGAGAAGAAAATTGACATCTAATATGGTTCTTGTGCATAGGCGTTGCAAAATTGATCAATAGCGCCCTCTATTGAGCAACCCCCTGCAGTGCGTTTCACCTCGAGCCATTTGGTAGGTATATGTAACAGGATGTCCCGAAAAGGTCTCTTGGAGGTATAAACCCAACAGGAAGTAGCCATTTTGAATTTGAGCCCTTGAGTCTTTTTTTTCCTCTCCATTTTTTTGGCACTATACTTTAACAAACTTTTTCAAAGAATTAATTTACCATTTCAAATTTTGTCGAAAACTATTTTTAAAGACCTTTAGAATGAACAGTTATCAAAATCATGAGTTTTTAATGGAACGACCTTACAGTGGCATGGCGGCCATTTTGCACAATTCGCCATGAAACAGGAAGTTGTTTTTACTTCAATGAACGTTAAATCAGCCCCAAATTCTCAAACATTATTATTACACCTGACAACAGGAAATGACTTGTTTTATACTCGGATGTACCAAAACATTGACTGACAAGTGTCTTTTATTGTCAGGTTTACAGTTCTGGCTTTAAAGTTTGTTCAGGGATTTTTTTTTTACATCATGTCAATAAACAATCGTTGGCTGTTTGATTTCCCTCACACCTCCTACATCTCTCTTTCTCTCTGTTTGTGCCTTATTGTGAAGTCTCAGAAACATTTTAACGAATTGAAAACAAACAGTTTGGGATATTTAATTAAGGTGAATATTTTCTAATGCTCATTTTGAACACTACCACAGTGCATTTTAGTTTAAATATTGAGTTTTCTTTGTTTTGGAAGCTTTTGTAGTTTAGTGAAAAAATAATTAGGATGAAGTGAGGTAGTGGTGTAAGCAGAAGGATGGAGGGATTGTGTGCAGTAGCAGTGATAAACCTCCAGGTGGCGACATTATCATGTTTCATTACGACTTAAACAACAATACACACACACACACACACACACACACACACACACACACACACACACACACACACACACACACACACACACACACACACACACACACACACACACAAATAATCTTCTGGATAAACAGCCATGTTTCTGAGACAACAACAGTGACCTTCGGTGACCTCTATATGCATATCTTCTCTCTTTGGCCTCTCCAGAGCTCTGGACAAATACTCCATTACAGGTTGAATTCATGAATTGTTAAAGAAAAAGTATTCCAAACTAAATGTACATGCTGAATTGTTGCTTTGTGTCGGTTTTATTATTATATATTCATCTCATTGATTTTCATTGAGGAATTTGTATTAACTACTTGGGTAGATTAAACTATTTAATATATCATATTGACGTGTTTTGGGTGCAAAATCTTACTCTGAAAAGTAGCTGCAGCTGTCAGACAAAAGTAGTGCAGTGGTCGAACAAAGCAACATACAATGGAAATACTCAAGTAAAGTACAAGTACCTCGAGAGTGTACAGGACGTGACTAAATGTACTCAGCTGCAATGGTAAAACGGTGTTTGGGAGAATTATGCTTATTTTGCATAAGCAGGATCTGGTCTTGACTAGTTTAAAACATAGTCCTACACTGTGATTCTGGTTTTCTACTTGTGTTATTCTAAGGAGGAGTCTAACTTTCGGTGTGTGTAAATGTGCCTGAGACTTTTTCATATTTTGAAAGCTTTGCCACAGACTGCTCTGAGTAGCTGTTACATACTTTTCCTTCTTGCAAGAAATAAACGGACAAAGACAACTTTGATTCAGAGACTTTATTCCTCCTTTCCCGATTGACGGAGAACATCTTCCATCACAATAGTTATTATTTGGTGTAATGATGATTACATTTGCCTTTTTGGTTTTGTATATTGCTGATGCTAATGCTAATTTACGGGGTTGGCCTGAATTGAACATTCAGAGTTCATAGTTGCATTGGGATTCTGCATCTTTGAGATTTATCCTCATGTTGTGAACTTACTCACTTATTACATTTCATATTCAGTCTGTGGAAAGAGAACCGTCAAGAGTTTTGAATAACTTTTAATACATTTTTCATTAATAACGACTTGTTTAGTGAAGCAGAAACTGTAGTCCTCCTTGTTTTCAGTTCACAGTTCCTGGAGAAATTGATTATATTGAAATAATGACAAATTTCCCACACTGCACTGCAGCTTTTGTCATCAGCTGACAAACTCATCTAACGTCTTCTTCTGTTACATCTCCAATAAACATCTTTCTCCACACAAACGTTCTCTCAGTCAATAGAGATTCAGAACATTTAGCAGTATTTCTCATAATCAAATACAAATCTGTTATATAACATTGCACCTACATTTGCATTGAATACATGAAAGTTTTTTTTCCTGGAGGATTTTAAAAAGGCGGGTTTTTGCAGGGTGTCTGGTTACAATTTTATGATTAACAGGTGATCGATTCTCACTGTCAACTGACACGTTGTACAACATACATAGCAAATTAAGACTTTGAAAATAAAATGTGTTGTGTGTATTCGTCTCATTAACCTCCTAAAGAGGTTGGCGTAGATGCTGAAAAAGCACATTTATTCATTGAAAGAGGAACAAAGAGATTGATGATCGACAGATGGTTCATCCAAACGCCTGCCATGTATATTTAGAAAGCCTTCTCAGGTGGGTGTGGTTTAAAAAGTCTGAGGATCCCCAAAGTTATTCCATAGAGCCACCATGCAATCATGGATATAAAGAGCATCAATTCAAACATAAGCCTGGATATTATGAATTGTTGTGGAGCGTCGTTCAATGCTGAAGGCAGTGCATCAGGAACTGCTGGCCTGTCATCGCTCTCCATTCAGTTCCTGATGCAGTATCATCAGCATCAGGGGACCTGTCCGTCACTCCACAGGTGGACACGCAGTCAGTTACCTGAACATGAACACATATAATAACTCACAGAGCAAGTTAGACCTGAAACGTTTAAATCAAATAATTACCGGATTAAACAAATAAAATGCTTCACAGAGTATAGTAACAAATCTTCAAATAAATAAAACGCTTATAAGGCAAATGAAAGGGGTAAGAAAACAAATTCTTAATGTTTTTTTGATTAAAAATGTATAAAAGGAAAGTGACTTAATATGTTGAATCAAATTTCTAGAATATATATATATATATATCATTTTTATTTCCATTAATAATTTTTTTTTTTACTTCACCTTTCTGATATTCCTTATTTTTTTAACTTGGGTTAATTAACTACCCATTTTATTGTAATTGAAGCATTTAAATAATGACTATAAAATATCAAGCAACAGAAAAAATATGAAAAAAGGTAAAACATTATGACTTTCAGAGGCTGTTTACTGACATTTTTTATTTTCAAAATGAGATAGAGACACATGTAAAAAAAAAAAAAAAAAAGTCTCATATCTGTTCCACAGCGCCCCCAGCGGCAAGATGAGGTGGTGCTGCGTTCAGGGGAATCTTAGTCGGCTCTGTGAGACGCTCAAAGCTCACAGTTGCCAGCTGAGATTAAACTGGATCACAGCTGTTACTGGTTTCCTCTGCAGACGCTTTCAATATGGATTTCAGTGATGAGATAAATATCAGTAGTTTGTGAATTCACCCCCAATCATCAAAGTCAATATTTATTTTTTATTTTACCCTATAACAACATATAACACATTTTGTAATTTATTGATTTATTGATTAGATTTTTTTAAATTAATTTGAATCTGCAAATCATTAGTAATTAAATGTATTTATGGATGGATTACTGAACTGCCCACCAGGCACAGGGCCCCAAAGTGTCAGGAGCCCCACTTACCTTCACCTACAAAAGGTCAAAGAGACACGAACCAACCAGGAAGTGACACAAACGTACCTCAAAGAAACATCAAACAACTGCTACGACTCACACGGCGACTATGACAATTACAAAGATACGCAAAAAAGTGGCAAAACAAAATGGACTAAAATAAGTGGCAAAACAAGCAAACACAAAACTAACCACAAAACGACTAAAACGTCGACAAAGAGACACAAATTGACCACAAAGACACACAAAACACCTACAAAAAGTGGCAAAGCGAGCACAGACAAATATGACTACAAAAGCAACTACGAAAAGAAAGAAAATGACGACAGAGACACAGAATGATCACAAAGAGACACAAAACCAGAGAGAGATACACAACGACTACAAAGAGACAAACAACTATGAAGTCTGTGTGTCTTGTTCCTTTTTAGGGGAGGTGGTGGGCTAAGGGGTCTTAAGGGGTCTGAAGGGGCCTTAAGGGGTCTGAAGGGGTCCTAAAGGGTCCTAAGGGGTCTTAAGGGGTCTGAAGGGGCCTTAAGGGGTCTGAAGGGGTCCTAAAGGGCCCTAAGGGGTCTTAAGGGGTCTGAAGGGGCCTTAAGGGGTCTGAAGGGGTCCTAAAGGGTCCTAAGGGGTCTTAAGGGGTCTGAAGGGGCCTTAAGGGGTCTGAAGGGGTCCTAAAGGGTCCTAAGGGGTCTTAAGGGGCCTATTGTCTCATAATCCGTCGATGAATATAGGGCAGTAAAAAATAAAAATGCAATACGTCTCTCTGAGATGTAGAGACGCAGCAGGAAATGGAAATACTCAAGTCTGGTACAAGTACCCTTAAGATAGCTCAAAGGTTGAGGGACTTTTGATCAGAAGCCGCTATTGATCATAGCAGAGCGACTGGATCATCTCTGATTAAAAAGTCACACGCTCACACACACACACACACACACACACACACACACACACACACACACACACACACACACACACACACACACACACCATGGAGAGACATTGGGTGGGTTCCACTCCTAGACGGGGTCACACTCTGATGAGCAGAAGGAAGGGAGGAGGAAGTCTGAGGAGAGAGGTTAAGAGAGACGTCACATACTATATATATACAACGCTACACCAGTATCATCACACTGCTCTGTGTTCTAAATACAAACAGAAGACAAAGTTCAATGTTTCTGTGTGTGTGGTGTTTATTCTCTCTCTTTTTGCTCTGTTTTTGGTCTCCACCGACTCCTTTAGCTGCTAAGTGCTCTACTACGTCCACTAACTGTTGTCTAACAAGTACAACATATCAACTTAGAAAGTATTTGTCAGTGTTAAATTCACAACTTCCTTCTGCTGAAAACAGGGATCAACAACATAATAGTTTAGTGGATCTATTTGCAGGAATCCAAATTATGCTTCCATTATAATCACCTGAAACGAAGAATCGTTGTGTATTTTGTAAAGTGAGGCCTAAATATAAAAGGGAGCGGCTCCTCTTCAGTCCGCCATGTTGCACCGCCATGTTTTTCTACGGCAGCCCAGAGCGGCCAAACCAAACGCCGCTTTAGAGCGAGCCTTTTGGGTTTTTAACGTTACAAAACTGCGCTAACGTGAGATGCGGATGTCCAGCCGGCCGCCATCTGACTTCCTGCTGCAGCTAAAGTACTTTTACTGTGGTAAGGACGTTGTCGTAGTTCCATTATTCTACTCTGATTCCTACATTTAAGAAGAAACTTACATTTGAGCTTCGACACATGGCCCTGTCTCAAAAGGTAATTATAATACTTATAGATTATTATAGATATTTCTGCCGAGGTCAGTTGGTTCAAACTGATCTGCGTTAGCGTGCATGTGGCTCAGACATGTGCATGACCTGACCACGGGTGACATGTTGGATTTGTTCCGGCCTGCGGGCTCCGAGGGCTCTAACGAGGCGAGACGTGGACGGACAAAGCATCAATTAGAGCCGCGGGGTGTCCGAGCAGCGGACGGCGGACACTGGACACGGACCCCCCTCGGACGCTCCATTGTCCCAACAGACAGAAAAATAAAGACAATGTGATTTGGTTCTGCCGAGGTGCACTCCAAAAGCCCTCGCAGCGTCAGAGAGTTTTTTTTGTGTGTGTGTGTGTGTGTTAAAAACGCTCGTTGTCGTCTTCAAAGCGTCCTCGACCTCGTCGTCCTCGGCCGGGCAGATGTGTCTCCGCATGGCGACCCCCCCGCTGGGCTCCACAGACACTCTCCATCGGGCTGTTTCTGGTCAAGCAGCATAAACATCACGTAACATCAGTCAGAATGTTTGAAGTGGAAGCGACATGTTAGCAGAAGGAGAAGCAATTAGTCCGGACAATCAAATATAACAGAGGCAAACGCAAGAAGCCAGCAGAACATATGAACTCTGACAGATAATAAAGCAACAGTGTTTGTTTAATTGTTTGAGGGAAGATTTTAAAGATCTTTTCTAATAAAGTATGAGCAACAGGACTCAGATCTCTGGTGTTGGATCGGTTTATTGCCAAGTATGTTTGCACATACAAAGGAATTTGGTTTGGTGATTGGTGCATAAGAATAAACAAATAAATGAATAAAAAAATATATATAGTTTTTTTTTTTTAATTAACATTTACAATAGAATAAACAAACCAATAAAAGGTAAATACGTTGAAATAAATCTGTTGTTAAAGTGTAAAATGTCACTTTTTTGCTCACTAAGTCTAATATACATCAAGAGGAGACATTTTTTAGTAAAGTATTATGAAAATCACATGAGAAGTTGGGATGTTTTGACAAAAATTAAGTAAATATATTGTGGTCTAACAACCAAGAACCCGGAGAGGAAAGAGATTATTCCCTGTTGTCCCAGAAATACTTGAAATTACATATTTGTTCCCTTTTTATTGCACATAAATATTGATTATGGTAAGCACACATATTGACACCTCAATGTGCTGAATGGCATGAGAGGGAAGAGACTTCCTCAGTTATGAGCATCTATACTTTAGAGACACATCTGTAAAATGTTCATTCTCACGTCTCGTGAAAAATAAATTGGATTTTAACAGCTGAAAACATTTCTTAACAAAAACAGAAACAGACCGTGTGAACATGTGGCGCTGCATTTGAACACAAACACGCTGAACTGAAGTGGCATCAGCTCAGAAAACACAACAACAAACAAAGTCGCTCGCTGACATTCAGAGTTAGATAAAGCTGTAATATTTATCAAAATAAAGGTTTCTCTTACCTCGGTGATAAACACATGCGGGCTGCTAGCGTGAGGCGAGCTGTGAGAGTCTGTACTGTAGCACCACGCTGACCCTAACACACACACACACACACACACACACACACACACACACACACACACACACACACACACACACACACACACACACACACACACACACACACACACCTCCCGCCATCAACCCCCCCTCTCCCCCCAAACACCTCACCCTGGACAGTCTGTTCTCCCTTGAGTTTCTCGTGGTTTTATCACTCTTTTACCAGGATTTATCATCATAAATTAAGTTAGATTTTAACTCAGAACTGCAGTTCATTTTATATTTGTTTGTGCACTAATGCGGTTTATTTGAGAGGAGACACTACAAAAGGGTAAAACATTTTTACAGAAATAAATCACCATGAAACTTCACAGCAATTCTTATTTGTATGACAAGTTTTCCGATATTATACATTTAGATGTGCAGAATTTTAGATATCACTGTTTATATTAATGAATAAATCAGAAAACCGGTCAACAGCCCCAAAAAAACTTCAGACTACAGATGCAACTGGAAAGTGTGGTGTCTGGCATGTATCTGCTGAAGCCAGGATTTTAAAATACTGAGGTCATGAATATTTAGTCACCGTCCAAACTCTGTATATGTTCTGCGTATTTAAAAATGACATTTCCATGAACCTCTCACATTATGGTCTAAAAATGTTATTCAAGCTTTGTCTATAAACCACCAGGTGTTTAATCTTGGTGGTTAAATAAAACATTTCATTACATTCAACCTAAAAAGAAACCCCTCGAGATGTGTAAAATAAATGCCATTGTAGAACATAACGTAAACTTCATGTCATAAAACAAAATGACCTCACTGTCCGCAGGTTTCAGTTCCTATACCTGTACTGTAATCTCTGCCATACAGTATGCTATGAAATAATATATAACATTAGGAATGTTCTGACTCTTGAAGCTTCATGGCTGCGTGTGAACGGAGAAACATTTCAAAGTTGTTTGTCGTTGGTGGACGAGTGACCGTTGACCACTTTAGTCATTAATTAACCGCTTTCTTTTGAAGAAGCTGCTGCATGTGAGCGTAGCCTTGGCGTCGGGTGTTTGTCTTATCGGGCAGCCGTCGGCCTTCCCACCTTTTTTCACATGCGGCACCTGACGTCTTCCCATCGTCAAAAACACAGCGTGTCACTGCCACAGTTCATTCACATGTTTGTCCTGTGAAACGTAGCAGATAATAATCGATTGACATTCAAAAGTAACGTTTAGGTACATAGCTTAATTTAGTTTATGATGTTTAGTCCTGGAGTATTTATTACTTCTGACAAGGAGGTAATGTTTCGGGTTCATTTGTCACAAGCTGCGACCTCCAGGTCTGAAAAATGAAGTCAAAGATGAAGTGCCTTAAACCTGCATTCTCTCTAATGTCCACCAGGGGGTAACTCCTCTGTTTGTATAGAAGTCTATGAGAAAAGTACTACTTCTCTCTTGATTTATTCCCTCAGTAAACATTGTAAACATGAGTTTATGGTCTCAATCTCTAGTTTCAAGTGTTTTTAATATAGCATGGCGTTCATTAGAGCAAAACAGACCATAAAGCAGAGTACTTGATGCTGCAAGTTACTTTGATGCTTCAGATTTCCCATTATGGTGTGAGATTATCTCAGTGATATCATCTTTTTTTCTTTCCATCCATTTGCTAATGAAACCAATTTTATATATTTCACTGTTGTTATGTTAATTACTTTTATTCATGTGCTTTCAATCTGAACAGTGGTGTTTTATTTTGAAATCGATTTGAAACCACAAATAAACTAAATCAAAAATGTCAACCGTGGGTTCTTGTGAAAACCTTTCCTCCGGAGAGGTGTAATTGTAAAAAAAACACAAACAACACACATGGACACGTGGTATCGCTCCAATCATATGATTTGTTACTTTCACACCAGTATATCCAGTCATTATTATACCACAGTGCCATTTAGGTTAACAGGCTCTGTACTGTTTTGACATATTTAGCTGCAGTGACAGGATGTGGCAGGATGTGACAGGATGTGGAAACCAGACAGCTTACTTCCTGCCAGATGTCACAGAAGCAGCAAACTGCATGAACTACATTAAGGTAGATAGATAGATAGATAGATAGATAGATAGATAGATAGATAGATAGATAGATAGATAGATAGATAGATAGATAGATAGATAGATAGGTAGGTATGTAGGTAGGTAGGTAGATAGATAGATAGATAGATAGATAGATAGATAGATAGATATATAGATAGATAGATAGATAGATAGATAGATAGATAGGTAGGTAGGTAGGTAGGTAGGTAGGTAGGTAGATAATTAGGTAGGTAGGCAGGTAGGTAGGTAGGTAGGTAGGTAGGTAGGTAGGTAGGTAGGTAGATAGATAGATAGATAGATAGATAGATAGATAGATAGATAGATAGATAGATAGATAGATAGATAGATAGATAGATAGATAGATAGATAGATAGATAGATAGATAGATAGAAATTGAAACATGATGACTGAATAAAATTAAAACCTGAATAAAGTTGATGGGATCTGTAGAGTAAAACACATAAAATAGGCAATTTATCACATGAAAAAAGCAACAGCCAGCTGAGGTGAGATCAACTAAAATCATTTCTGAGAATTACTGCGAGACCACCACCCTGACCCGATTAGCCTCGGCTGTGTGTGTGACAAACACACATTTAGGGTCATGACCCAAAAAGAGAAAACATCATCAGAAAACAAATTTTAGTCAAGATGAATCATGACGGATTAAATTCCTAAATCTCACATTAAGTAAACAGAAAAGGAGAATGACATGGATGCAGTTGCTTTCACGGGGATGAGGCGGTTTCTGTGTGGATTGCAGGTAACTTTTGGTCAGACTTCAGTAATCCAAACCAGAAGGCAATAGCAAAGGAAACCAATGACAGGGACTATGAAGAAAAGAGAAAGGATGCTAGGGAGGGTTTTGCTGGGGAAACCACACGTTTTGGCTTAAAGCGATAAAACAAATGAAATTAGAAGTTTGTTTTTCCTGTTAGGACACAACCCATCGTTTAAAAAAAGGATCCCACGTGGCCCAGAAGGCATCGGTGAAAGTAAGGGCTAAAAGGAAAAACATTCAGAGCTTTTAGCCATACCAGTAGTAGTACCACACAGGACGTTCAAGACGGACGTGAGCCGGCATACTACCGTTAAAATCTCATCACAAGTTCTCACCCGACATTTTCTCATCCAGACTCAACGCTTTGCCTTCTGCTTTAGACCTTTTCTTTTCCTCTGCAAGGCTTTATTAGAGAAAATGGTCGCACCCTGTATTTTTCAAATCCTATCATGTGTGTATGTTTAAGATTTGAGAGAAATAACATCCGTGAATATTCTCCTTATGTGTGTGATGCAACCCAATTTCAAAACCGGGTAGGACTTTAAAACTCCTGTAAACTCGGCAGCCTGTATGGCCAGAAGGAATAGCCACTCCGTCAATATACGTATGACACGAATAATTTAAGACTTAAAAAAAAAAGTTTGAACCTGTGGTTTAAGCTGCAGTAACCAGTTACTGACAGCTCACACTTCCTGTGTGAGGAAACATTTTGCGGTGTGAAAGTCTGCAGAGCAGGCCGGGTCGTGTCACACAACATATTAGTCGAGCGTTTCACGTTGCTTTTCACGACTCTTCGTCCTGGAGAGACCCAACTCTCTGCAGCTCCTATTCCTGTGTGAGTGTTGACTACATTTATATTCATTGTACAGCTGCAGAATTTATACACAGCATATATGCATGTGTCTTTTATCGGGATGTTTTAGTTGACGGTGAGTCACACGTGAGTTGTCAAAGTCACATTAGATGAGCGTTATCGCGTCATCGTCCGGTGTTATTCCTTCCACACGGGGGCCTTTGAGGTTGACAATATTCTATGCTCTCCGCAGGGAGCCACAATGACAAAAGAGGCCCTCGTGAACGCTCTGGACGAACTCGGAGAAAAAGACTTTAAGCGCTTCAAGTGGCAGCTGAAAGATGAACGCCTTAAAGACTCCTCAACCATCCCAAAGAACAAGCTGGAGAATGCAGAGACGTGGGAAACCGTTGATCTGATGATCCAGACCTACACACTTCCTGGGGCTGTGGAGGTGACCGATCGGGTTTTAAAAACGATCAACAGGAATGATCTGCGGCGGAGTTTGCCAGACAGCAGCTCAGGGACAAAAGGTAAGACATCAACGATTTCCATAAAGAGCAGCAATGCTCTACCCCTGGTTGACTTAGGGTGCGAGCTACAGGTCTTTTGTTAACGTTTCAGCCTCCTGGTTGCATGTTGTGGTGCCAATTCTTTTCCACTCCTTTGGATGTGTTTTCTTTCACAGTCTCTATAGGAAGATATCACGCTAAAAGATACAGGATTGATGGTATTCTTTGGAAAATAATCAAGATTATATTCGGGTTAATTGCTGTTTCTTGTAGTTTATATCCAGTTTCTGTAATGAAAAATATGGCCGTGCAAGCTTGGTTTGTTTTGTGTCTAGTTCATG
Source organism: Myoxocephalus aenaeus (assembly GCA_038501785.1). Taxonomy (NCBI): domain Eukaryota; kingdom Metazoa; phylum Chordata; class Actinopteri; order Perciformes; family Cottidae; genus Myoxocephalus; species Myoxocephalus aenaeus. Next base: position 472,880 of record JBAMJR010000026.1, read on the forward strand.
ATCCTTTTGTGACAACGCTGATGATAAAACTGTAAAAGTAAAATTGCCATGATGATTTCAGCAAAGTAGGTCGAACAAGGGGACGTGTGAGGTTATAAAGGTGATGCTGGTCATCTGCATGAATTGAATGTGATTGGAAGTTACTAGTAATGTGGTAGCCAAGCAGCTGTTGAATGAGCCACCGATGGTGAATGAGCTCATGCAATGTTCTGCATTAGTATGTGTGGTGGCGGGGGCGTGGTTATGCTCAGCTGCAGAGGGGTGTGGTTGTGGGTGGCTCGGGACGGTGCCTGGAAGAGGCCTGATTGGCCTCAGCTGTACTAATTGTGTGTTTGTCCCAACATAAGCAGGAGTAGGCTAGACGCTCGGGAGACGGGCAGACCGACGCAAGACGGTCCGTTAGAGCAAGAACCAAAATAAACCTTTTACAAATTGAAGAAAATGCTCAAAAATCCTGGGAGGTGATGTGGGAAATAAGGTCCAGGGTCCAAAAAAGTTATAATAAAAGAATATTTAATAAAAAATGATAGACAGACAGCTTATGCTTTCGATCGAGCTCTTTTGGCTCCACAGTGAACTCCACGGGCACGCAGGTCCGATTCGCTCGCTAGCAGCCCGAAAAGAGGACGTTTTCTCTTCATGCAGTTCATTTCTATCTCCCAGGCATGGAGCCTAGAGCCCTTCCTATTCATTAAAGTCCCGTTTTCACACCTCTGGTTGCCGCTTTCTCGTTCATTGGCCCGCAGCTAAAGTGACGGAGCCGGCCCTCTTCTTCTTCTTCTTCTTCTTCTGACCGGTAAAGTCTCAAAAGTCAATGTTCAACTCCGCCACCTCAGGCGAACAAGAGAACTACAATTCCTTAAAGCGGCAGTACATGCAGCATGCAGCATGCAATCTCTTAACATTCATTCACACATTAATCATTTCACAGTAAATAAAAGTGACCTTCATATGCATACAATTACAAATCCTTCATAATAATATCCCTTATTAATTATCATATTTCATGCATTGTAATGTACACATAAACAATTTCTTTTTACATTGTATAAATCCAAATTTGACTAACTAAACTCTAAAAAACCCTACAGAACCTTGCACCCTGGTGTGCTGTGTCATTGTGCTGAGGGGAAACTCACTGCGGTAACGGGAGCTCGTTACAGTATGCAATTCATAAACACAGCTATTTCATGATTGGGTTTTCATACTTTATAAATGATGGATTCCTCATTTGTAAATGAAGTAATATATTACAAACCAATCGTTAAGGACTTATAGATGATGAATAAGATCATTTATAAAGTGTTAGTAAATGATACAAAATTTATTAAAATTTCAATCTCAACAGAAAAGAAAAATAGACACAACACAAAGTGCTAAAAATCATTTGTATATAATGACATTAATATTTATTGCAAGATGCATACAAAAAAAAAAAACGTAGTTGATATTATGTTGAACAGGCAAACTTTAACATTTGTGTAACTTGGAACTGATTTAAACACAACAGTATAACATATAAATCTATTCTGCAGCGCTTAATAGGCTATAAATAAAGTGCTTTCCTCCTTTATGCAATTATTAGCTACTTGTATTTTCTTTTGATGTCTTATTTAAATACACCAAAAAGATACCTCCGTCTATCACTCACAGAGATGAACTGTTGGTCTACATCTTTAAGATCAATCTTGTCCAGAGCAACCGTAACGTGACTACACTGACTTCCTTGACGGTCACTGTAGCTCAATTTGACTGTTTCCTAAAAGCAAAGAAAACTTAGCCTAGTCTGCACATGCATGTTTTAACATAATAACAATAATTTGCTTAAAACAGGTAGACAATGTTTACACTGTCAGCCATGATGATACACCTCAACACAGAATCAATCTAAGAACTCACCTGAAGCCCTGATGGTCCGCGGATTTTCTACCTGCGCATTTAAGTTATAAAATAGCTATAACTTTGTCATTCTGTTTCGGCCAGCAGAGAAGGCTTAGCTGGCCCTGACAGCCCGCCACTGTAATCAACGATACGTGCCAGCAAACTGAGAAACATACTCACCACTCGTGCCACTGACGGGCATCGCCTCCCATAGTATCAACGTGTGTCCCACTATTAGTAAATTGTTTGCATCTTGCAATAAATATTTATGTTCTTTATCACTTCGTGTTGTGTCTATTTTCCTTTTCTGTTGAGAGGATAACTGAAACTTTTGTTAGCTTTGAGGCACTGCTGGCCTTTCAATGTCATTTATTAATGCTTTGTAAGGCATAGATAGTCCTCACTTTAGATAAGGTCACATAAACTACTTAACCAACGACTAGTAAATGCATGAATAAATTACATTAAATAATGTTTTAATCATTTACTAACACTTTATAAATGATCTCATGAATCATCTATAAGTCATTAATAATTAGTTTGTAATATATATTACTTAATTTACAAATGGGAAATCCATCATTTATAAAGAAAACCCAATCATGAAACGCATTATAGTCAAGCTTGTTAATGAAGTATACAACATTTATAACTATGTTTATGAATTGCATTCTAATGAGTGTTAATGTTGGAACAATGCTTTCTAAATGATTAATTCAGTGTTTACTGATACGTAACTAATTACCAATACTTCTTGGGCTGTTAATCAATTGGTTTATGTTATTGGAATGTAACTTATTTATTTATTACGTTTTCTGTCGTTATTGTAGAAAATGTCCATATAATAGGTATAGGCCTGCAGTTCAACAGTCGAATGTATGGAGGGTACGAATAAGGGAGGGGAGGTGGACAGTAGGGGTGGGAATCACCAGAGGTCCCACGATTCGATACTATCACGATACTTGAGTCACGATTCGATATTATCACGATACTGCGATACTATCACAATACTGCGATAAATTGAGTATAGCAGCAGCAGCGGGCAGTAGCAGCAGCAGTGGCCGGTAGCAGCAGAAGCCATTTTTGTTTCCTTCCTACCGATCACGCTGATCCGGGACCTCTGCTGACCTCACCATAAAATAACACAGCACCATCTAGTGGACTAAAAAAGCAATTGATTTTGGATTTTTGTTAAATAATTTATATAATAAAAGATCGATACTTGGCTTCCGTGTATCGATACAATATCGCCACGCAAAGTATCGTGATATTATACTGTATCGATCCCCCCACACACACACCTCTAGTGGACAGAACTGTGAAGCTGAAGAGTCAGGAACCAGGTTCAACATTTTTGTATTGCATCAAACATTATTAGGCGAATATGTTGAAATATGTGAACACTAGTATGACGACGTTAGAAATGTGTTACTTGATAGTTTTCACAGGCATTGTCATAATTTATGAATGAAAGGGTTGATGATGAATAAGAAGTAATTAATAGATAAAATAACACATAACCTCTCCAACACAGTGTTGGAGGATGCCAATGATCTTGGAGAGACTAACGAGGACCGAGGAACTTCCTGCTCTCAGAGCAAAGGTAAAGCTGCTGTGTAGTAATAGCTCAAAGTGTAAGTAAGTTTTACTTTGTGTGTGAGACTCCATGACTCCATTGTAACTGAGTGAAAGCTAAGACAGGTTAACATGCTAAGATTGAGCTGAAATCCCATCAACAAACCTTTAGCAAAACCAAAGGAATGCATTTACTAATGCTTGTGAGAAAAGAGGTCAAATGCTATTGTTTTGTTCTATTGTTGTCACACAGATGGGATTGTTCCAGTACCAGAGCCACGACACATCTCATATTACCAAGACTTGCTTAAATCACACCTCAAGGATGAGTTCATGTGTGCACAAGAGGGGTGGGCCCAGAAGAAGGATGAGCAGCCTCTCGATGATATCTACACAGAGCTGTATATCACAGCGGGGGGTGACGTACACATCAACAAACAGCATGAGGTCATGCAGATTGAGACGGTGGTGGTGAAGCCAGCAGGAACAGAAAAAACTATTAAACCTTGTGACATGTTCCAACACCCCTCTGGAAGAAATAAACCCATGAGAACAGTGCTGACGAATGGAATTGCAGGAATTGGCAAAACCTTTCTTGTGCGCAAGTTTGTGTTGGACTGGGCTGAAGGAAGAGCCAATCAAGATGTGCATCTCATTTTCCCCTTGACCTTCCGCCAGTTAAATTTATGGAAGGGAGAAAAATTGCGTTTGTCAGAGCTCATTCATAAATGTATCACGGAGACCAAAGACATCAAGGAAGAAGCTCTTAATCACATCTTTACAACTCTGCAGTCATCAGGAAACACCAACTATGACAAGAGTGAATTCAAACTTCTGTTTGTTTTGGATGGACTTGATGAGAGCCGTCTTAGTCTGGACTGCTCTACCAGTGAAAATCAGGCCGTCAACATTGACGTGACAGCGTCCACCTCAGTGGATGTGATGATGACGAACCTCATCAAGAAGAAACTGCTTCCCTCTGCTCGCCTCTGGATAACCACACGACCTGCCGCATCCAATCGGATCCATTCTGATTTTGTTTACATGGTGACAGAAGTCAGAGGGTTCACTGACCCACAGAAGGAAGAGTACTTCAAGAAGAGATTCAGAGACGAGGAGCAGTCCAGCAGAATCATCTTCCACATCAAGACATCACGAAGCCTCCACATCATGTGCCACATCCCAGTCTTCTGCTGGATCACTGCTACAGTTCTGGAGAATGTGTTAAAGACCAGAAAGGGAGGAGAGCTGCCCAAGACCCTGACTGAGATGTACGCAGAATTCCTGGGGTTTCAGATTTTTCAGACAAAAGAGAAGTATGACCAAAAAAAGTGCATTCAGTGCATTAAGTCTTTAGCAAAACTGTCTTTCCACCAACTGGAAGAGGGCAAACTGATCTTCTACGAGAAAGACCTCAAAGAGAGTGGCATCGATGTCAGTGGAGCCTCGGTGTGCTCAGGAGTGTTCACAGAGATCTTCAAAGAGGAACGTGGGAGGAAGAATGATGAAGACAAGATGTTTAGCTTTGTCCATCTGAGTGTTCAGGAGTTTTTGGCAGCTTTCTACGTCGAGAGGGCAGTCATTAACAAACACAAGAATGTGATGTGTGAGCCAGAGCAAACTTGTGGCAGACAAATGCAAATGCTTTTCAGTAAACCATCCATGACTGAGGTCCACAGGTTTGCTATTGACAAGGCCTTGGAGAGTCCAAATGGACACCTGGACCTGTTCCTCCGATTCCTCCTGGGTCTTTCACTGCAGACCAATCAGATTGGCCTACGAGGCCTACTGAAAAACAAAAAAAGCTCAGAGACCAATCAGGAAACAGTCGAGTACATCAAGAGAAAGATCAGTGAGAATCTGTCTCCAGAGAGAAGCATCAATCTGTTCCACTGTCTGAATGAACTGAATGATCATTCTCTAGTGGAGGAGATCCAACAGTACCTGAGTTCAGGAAGTCTCTCCACAGATAAATTGTCTCCTGCTCAGTGGTCAGCTCTGGGCTTCATCTTACTGTCATCAGGAAACAATCTAGATGTGTTTGACCTGAAGAAATATTCTGCTTCAGAGGAGGCTCTTCTGAGGCTGCTGCCAGTGGTCAAAGCCTCCAACAAAGCTCTGTAAGTGCAGATACTAACTGTGACACAGGGTTGTAGTTGCAAGATTTAGTCAAAAAATTGGTTAGTTGATCAATGGAAAAGTCATTCAAATTGTTTCTTTAGTATAATTGTACCGCCACAGATGAATAAATGAAAATGACAGTATTGACTATTCTTTGCTGTAATTGCTGTTTCCAGTAATATACAATCAGGCTACGAGATGGTAGACAATATAAATAGTGTCAGCTTTCATCTTTATCACCAATTCTCTTTCAGGCTGAGTGGCTGTAATCTGACAGAGAGAAGTTGTGAAGCTCTGTCCTCAGTCCTCAGCTCCCAGTCCTCTAGTCTGAGAGAGCTGGACCTGAGTAACAACGACCTCCAGGATTCAGGAGTGAAGCTGCTCTCTGCTGGACTGGGTAGTACACACTGCACACTGGAGACTCTCAGGTGAGATTGATATGTATGTATCAACCCTGTCTCCTAAATATTACGTTCCCCCAGAACTAAAACGCATTCTCAATTACGTTTGACTAGAAACGTATTTCCTCCCTGATTACGTTGGTGTTTGACGTATTACAAATACGTTGATTATACACGTATAGAAGAAAGAAGAAGAAAAAACGTTTATTAATCCCCAGTGGGGAAACTCATTTGTCACCAAAGACAACAATAAACTCATACAGACAACAACAGACACCATTCACAGTGCACAGCAGACAAAAAAAACACATTACAAAGAACAAACACTAGGAAATGCCATATGAAACAAGATACATGACCGACATAGAAATATGCTAAATTTAAATCTAAAAACCACAACTAAAGGTAAAATCGAACTGCTGCCGGGACAAAAGACCGTCTGAGTCGTTCAGTAAAACACTTTGGCATTCTGAATAGCTCACTGAATGAACTTCTGAGTTCATTGACAACACAGTGTAGTGGATGGCTTTCAAAAGAAACAATCGTTTCTAAAAAGTCTATTATATACATACCGTACATGTATACATACCAGGTTGGTATGTATACGGTATGTATATAATAGACTTTTCAGTGAAGTAGTAGACGTCTTGTTTTCAACATATTTCTACATTACGGACAACAATATGGAAAAACCATATCAGACAGAAAATGTTAATCAGAATAGGAAGGGGCTGTCAGAAGTTCTCATCACATCACTATTTCTCCATTGGTGAAACAAACGTGGATTTCCTCTAACTAAAATACATATGACAGAAAAATAGTCCTTTCTACTGTCTATTTGATGAAGATATGTATGCACTCTTGCATCATAAGAACAATCCACAAATGTACTTGAAAAGAAAACACAGAATCCTGTTAATTGACATATCTGGGATGTAAAAGCAAATCATTTCTTTTTCAGGTTGAATCAAATCAGGCTTACAAAGAGATGCTGTCAGGAGCTCTCATCAGTCCTCAGTTCCCAGTCCTCCTGTTTGAGAGAGTTGGACCTGAGTAACAACTACCTGCAGAATTCAGGAGTGAAGTTGCTCTCTGCTGGACTGGAGAGTCCACTTTGCACACTGGAGACTCTCAGGTCAGATCAAACCATGACACTATAGTTTAGTGTAGTAAAAATGTTTCCCCATTTTACTGGGGTGCTGTTTGAAATAAAGCAGCAGGAAACATTTAAAAAGTTACCTGGAATTTTAATTTTTACCTGTAGTCTGACTCTGAGTGAGCTTGACCTAAAAGCAAGATCCTTTCTTTCAAATTATTAACTCCACAATAGAATAAGGAGATTGTCAAATGTGGAAGATTATCTATTTTTTTTACATTGTAGACAATAAAAACAGTATATGTGTTTCTTTATCATTAACTGTCCTTCAGGCTGAGTGGCTGTAATCTGTCAGAGAGAAGCGGAGATGTTCTGACTTTACTTCTCAGCTCCCAGTCCTCTAGTCTGAGAGAGCTGGATCTGAGTAACAACAACCTGCAGGATTCAGGAGTGAAGCTAGTCTCTGCTGGACTGGAGAGTCCTCACTGCACACTGGAGACTCTCAGGTCAGATCTGACTCTGAGGCTTTTTAGTAAAACTGTATTGCGCCTCAAACATGAAATGTTCCATACTCTAGTTTTGCGTTGCATGCCTATTGCTTACAGATAACTTAATTTATCATTACAGTCACAATATTGTATTTGACTATTTCTATGTTTTCCACATTCCGGGTAATCTTGACCATTTTCAGATCATCATATTCTCACACTTTAAATCGTAAAACACTTGATAGTAACGCTAAACTGTCCTATGGAGTCAGGCCAGTGACTTTAAATGCTGGTTTAAATGTTGGGAAAAAGAAAACATTCTAACACTATATTTAAAATATTAAACCGTAGTATTGGCACTGAATGGAAATTAAACACGGGCAATCCCAAAAAAATAAAAAAATAAATAATATATATATATATATATTTTGTATTCTGATGTAGTTTTCATTACAGTCTTTTTCTACCCTTACAGTTTTTTTTCCAATGGTTTTCAGTTTGAACTGTCTCTGTTTTGGTGTGGACAGGAGGGGCTTTGGAGTGGGCGGACTATGCAGATTATATCTAAATCATGCTCTCACAAACATTTTTTTATCATTTATTTAGGTTGAGTCAAACCAGACTTACAAAGACCTGCTGTCAGGGGTTCTCATCAGTTCTTAGCTTGCAGTCCTCTAGTCTGAGAGACCTGGACCTGAGTAACAACGACCTGGAGGATTCAGGAATGGAGTTACTCTCTGCTGGACTGGAGAGTCTACACTGCACACTGGAGACTCTCAGGTCAGTACTCGTCTCTTTTTTAACAGATGGCCACTTAAATGTCATTGGACATACAAGTGGATGTCACAGATGGTATCCAACAATTCTGGGGTATTATGTGTGTGTGTTTGTGTGTGTGTGTGTGTGTGTGTGTGTGTGTGTGTGTGTGTGTGTGTGTGTGTGTGTGTGTTGTGTGTGTGTGTGTGTGTGTGTGTGTGTGTGTGTGTGTGTGTGTGTGTGTGTGTGTGTCTCCAGGTTGTCAGGCTGTCTCATCACAGAGGAAGGCTTTACCTCTCTGGCCTCAGCTCTGAGATCCAACCCCTCCCACCTGAGAGAGCTGGACCTGAGCTACAACCATCCAGGAGACTCAGGAGTGAAGCTGCTGTCTGCTGGAGTGGAGGATCCACTCTGGAGACTGGAAACGCTAAGGTATGAAGAGACAACAAGAGCTCCCTGTCACACTGACAGGACCTTTGGTTCACAGTATTTACCAGCAGCACCGCTGATAGCAGTGAAGACAGTAACTGAGAGTCCCTGTCCCCACTGAGACTGACCTCCTAACTGGTGTAATACCAGATCAGGATTCAGTGCTGGGTATATTATAACAACTATGCCTCTCAGGTCGGGACTGTGTGTCTTATGTTAAAAGTGATTTTAAAATGTTATATTAGTCATATTCTTCTTCTTATCAGCTTTTATCTGGACTTTTCTTCAGCAGCATTCTGAATGATTTAAAAAAAAAGAAGAAGTAATGACTGAGAGCCTGTCCAACATCTGAGTTCTTTGTTTCTTCCTCCAGAGTGGAACACGGTGGAGAGCAGAGGCTGAGACCTGGTCTGAGGAAGTGTAAGTGTGTGTTCACTTTGATTCATGAAAACAAGGCAGCACATGTTAAAGTAGTTTGGTTTGGTTTGGTTACTTTATTAGTACCCGTGGGTAGACTTGGTTTGCAGTAGAAAACAGTAGAAAGTGAGACATCCATCTCAACATCCATTACAACAAACACAGACAACCAGACAAACATGATACAAGTACTCAAAGCTACAGATCAGTGCTGTTATAATTATAGTTTGTTCACCTGTGTGATGGCTGGTGGAACAAAGCTGTTTTTATAACGCTTTGTTCTGCACCGTGCTACTAAATACCTCCTCTAGAGGGGAGAAGCTGAAATTCGATTTTTTTTTTTAAATGGAGCCAGTTATTCGTCTGATGCAGAGAGTTTCTATTCTTTAAAGACAGGTTTCCAAACCATGACACCAAAGAAAAAGATAAAATTGATTTAATAAAAGCACGATAAAATAAGGTCATCATGGTTTTGTCAATGTGGAAATAGGACAGTTTCCTTAAACAAAACAAACGCTGGTGCACCTTTTTGCACACAGCTTCACAGTTTGCTTCAAAGTTCAGTTTTGAGTCGATAATTGTCTCAAGATATTTGTAAGGTTGTACACATTCCACAGTCTGACCCTGAACCCTTTTTTCGATATGTTTAATTGAAGATATGACTCCTCACACCACTTCACAAAGTCATGGATGACCGGACCGTGGCTGGTCTCATTGTCCTGGAGTCGACTAACAATAACAGAATCATCTGCATACTTTAAAATGGTCCTATTATCATACCTATCCTGACACATATTTGTGTAGAGGATGAATAAAAGGGGCCAAAGCACACATCCTTGTGGGGAGCCAGTGGAGGAGCACACTTGATCTGACAGAATTCCATTTACCCTCACTCTTTGTGTCCTATCAGTTAAAAAGTCAAGAATCCAACCCACAAGAATGCGACTTAAGTCAAATTGTTTTAAAAGCCTACTGGTTAAAATATGGGGTTGAATTGTGTTAAAAGCAGAGGAAAAATCAACAAATAAAAGTCTAACATGAGATCTGTGCCTGTAAGGATTTATTAAACATTTTGTGAAGACAGGACTCAGTTCTTTTGCACACGTTTTAAGTAAACGACCACATCAAAAGCTTGTATCTGCAATCATTTCTCAATATGAAAGAAGATCCAAAACCCATCAGGTGTGTTGGATGATGAACTGCATTGTGTCTTGTCCTCTCCATCAGATGCCTGTGAACTCACACTGGACACAAACACAGCAAACAGACACCTCAAACTGTCTGACAACAACCGGAAGGTGACATATGTGAGAGAGAGGCAGCCGTATCCTGATCAACCAGAGAGGTTTGCCTTCTGGCCTCAGCTGATGTGTAGAAATGGTCTGACTGGTCGCTGTTACTGGGAGGTCGAGAGGAAAGGAGATGCTGACGTATCGGTGACTTACAGAGGAATCAAGAGGAGAGGAAAAGGTGCTGACTGCTCGTTTGGAGGGAATAATCAGTCCTGGAGTCTTTTCTGCTCCGATGTTGATGGTTACTCCGTCAGTCACAATGACAGTAGTACCCACCGCTCCTCCTCTTCCTCCTCCTACTTCTCCTCCTCTGTCTCCAACAGAGTAGGAGTGTATGTGGACTGGCCTGCTGGCACGCTGTCCTTCTACAGAGTCTCCTCTGACACACTGATCCACCTCTACACCTTCAGCACCACATTCACTGAGCCTCTTTATCCCGGGTTTGCGTTGGGGTGGCCGGGTTCCTCAGTGTCGTTGTGTTCACGGTAGGAGGGAGAGTCTTTACCTGTGTGAGACGCACACGCACAGGCACACACACACACACACACACACTTTTTGTAAGTCATACTCATTGTTGAAAATAAGACAACATTTTAATGGCAACATTTTAATTTGAACACGTACTCTCTAAATTACAATGCAGAATACTAACATGAACCAGAGTTTTACTTGAACTACACCATCTCAAGCAAAGTGACATTATCTTTTTAATTTCCAGTTTTTTCTTTCTTTTTGTGGAAAATGTGTTAATTGAATGTTGTCTGGGTTTAAAGAGAATATCACTTACTTACCTTTATTATCGTGTCTATTCTGCACGGTAGTGTTTTATATCGCTTTTAAAAGGAACCTGGTTGTCTAGTGACGTTATATTCTGTAAATATTCTTCAGTTCATTATTCTTATGTCTATGAGAGTTCAGGTTGTGCGAGGTCAGTTTAACAAATAGAGTCTGTGAGAAGTTTCTGTGAGAACAGTCCGTTGTCTGTTCCTCAAGGTTCCACGCTTTGCACCACAACACTCACACCTGTTTATCAGTATATTGACATTAGAGAAGCAGACTGGTCGTTGCACGTTCCAGCCTTATGCCGTGTTGAGAATTCGCGTGACGCAAAGTTGCGGCAGCCAATCAGCGTTGAGAATCAGCGTTGAGAAGCTCCGCCCGTCATCACCGCCGTCTTGCCGGTCCTGAATGAAACTGCTGCTGCTTCGCCTGAACCAGCGCTGGCAGAGGCTGTCATTCAGACACTGTTGTGCCTCCGGCTGTTCGGATTGTTTTTGGACGGTCAACCTGCGTGTTGACTGGACGACTCCCTGCTATCAAGATTGCAGCGCTTGTTACTTTTCTTGTGATCAGAGCAGGGGCGTGTCCAGACATTTTTGATAGGGGTGGCACCAGTGGGGCACTGACATATGCAGGGGTGGCATGAAGTGTGAGCAGGAGCGCCTGCGCAGACATATACACTCACGTATGCACACATACAAACACACACACACACACACACAAGAAAATACACACACACACCCAGGTGTCGGCATAGCATTAATTTACCATTTTTGTATCCACAACCCATATCTACTTCACTTACTAACACTGCAAGCAAGAACAGACCTACTAGTCACAACATTCAGGAAAAGGCAACATACAAATGTGATTGAAAACTACCATACTTTATTCTAACTTCAAAACAACCTTCCAAGGTATAATATACAGTACATACAAAAAAGACAATGCACTTTCTGTATAAAGTGCCAACAAAATTAAAATAAATAAGACTCTTTGGGCAAAATATTTACTTGACAAAACTGTGCAAAACTTTACATGTGCAACAATGTAAATGGTTGGAGGTACAGACCGTGTAGAATATTTTATCAACAGAGATAGCTGACCTTACCAGAGCTTATGTGTGCATAAAAAAGCTTACATCACTTGTAACAAATCTTGTTTCAACACTGATTTGTTACAGTAATAATGCTACAAAATAACCTGTGACTCCAAAAGCCAACATAAGAAAACAATGCACATTAAAAAACACAGTCAATCTCCGCCTATAAAGTGAAAACATATTTAAAATACATACGTATCTTTGAACAAATTATTTAACCAAACAAATTATAAACTTTACATGTGCTACAGTGTTGGCTACTCTAGTATTACCTAGTATTACAATTCATTCATTGTTTTAAAGAAGGTAAATTCATACATACCCTGATGTGTATGTGATGTTGAGGGTCTTTCATCTTTACCATCCACATGTGACTCTATAATAATACATAAGCTATGATTAGAATGATAATACAATCAGCCTTTCCTAAGTAAACTAAGTGGTATGTTACAGTCAAACCAAATGAGTAAGTTCAAACATGAGAACAAACTTGAACCATCAGGATTTCACATACCTATGTGTACAGCTGAAGCTGAAGTCTGTTTCTCATCCTCTGACTGACTGCTCTGCCCCTGCTCTGGCTCTATTTTGGATTTCTTTCTTTTGAAGAAATCCTTTATATTCTGACTTCTTTTCATACTGTAATAGTCCCATAATGCACGACATTCTTATATGTTGTACAATAGATAATTGTGCATACACACGAATGTAATTGATGTTACACGGGTCTAACATAACAATGTTACGCAGTACAGAATAGCTAAATGTTAGCTTTAGCATCTTTGACAGTCAAAACAGTGTTTGCTAATGAGATGAGATGATGACAGCCTTGTGCCAATTACAATAAAAAGAAATAAAACAAGACAGGGTAAATGTTTAGCTTATTACCGTTACAGCTTTTAACTACAGGCACAGTAAGTGTTGCTTCCATAGACTGAGTTTGTTTCACCTGTAGGTTTGCTGTTCAAACTTCTTCTTCTTCGCGCCTTTTTTTTTTTGCAGGCTACATACTACTTTAGCGCATCTCTGCCTCTCAGGTTTGAGAAGGAACTACAACTCTAAACAAGAGTGCAGTTTACATTCAGCGCCGTGGCCCGCCTCTGACTGGGCATATAGCCAATCGTATTTTAAGATATTGGGGTGGCCAATCAGATTTCAGGGGTGGCCCGTGCCACCCTAGGCCACTCCCTGAACACGCCAGTGGATCAGAGGAAATAAATCACGGGAACGAGAGAAGTTGTCGAACTGAATTCTTCTGGAGGCTACACCAGGCATCCAAAATTAGTACACAAGTAACACGATCATGTTTTTCATCACCCTATTATGAATTTGTATTTTCTTCTCATTAAATAAATCAGACAACTTGATGTGTGTGTATTTCTTATCTATTGCCAACAGCTATTACACTGAAGACTTGTCCAATTGATTCAAATTTGCCACATTTTCTGAATCCATTGTTGATGGACCCTGGTATCTAGCTGAGGCTGCTGACTGTGACTCACTCATGTCATGCAGTTGTGTAGATTTTGGATGAGTATTTACTGTAACTCACATGACAAAGAGGAACATGAATCAGCACAAATTGGGATGTGATTTCTACGTCAGACACATCCTGACTTTATTTCCTCCTTCTTCATTTCTTGGAAACGTTCTTGACTTGATGCAGCAGCCCGACTCCAGAGTGACTGGCCTTTTTACGTTGTCAACGCGTTCTGATAAGGTTTAATACCTTAAGGTAAGAGCGTTGTGCTTTTCTTTTTATGCTTCAGCTCATTATTTATATAACTTTGTGGATACATGATGGGAAGCTTACGGACTCTTTTAACCCCTTTCAAATGACTGTAAACTGGTCTCTACACTAAAGCCATCAAAAATACTTCCCCTTTATATGTCAGTGACATATTCACCAGAATCAAATTGTTGACATTGTTGTATATTGATAATTAAATGTTGCTACATTGCTTTAGTTTATTTCATATAGTTAAAGTTAAAACGATCAGTGATTGTTTGAAACACAGACATCTTAAACACTCGACTTAAATGATAAATCTCAGGTTTAATTCATTACATACACATCAGATGAACAGTGAAGAAACCCTTTTTGAGGGCACTGAAAGTAACCGGAAACGTCCAAATTAACTTACAAAATAAATAAAGTCTTCATTTGTAATATTCGGTTACAAACACTAACCTACGAAAATAAAATAAATTCAGAAAACATATCTTTCTACCCATCTTTGCGAATCACGCCTGATTGTTTAGTTTCATACTCCATTGTTGTTTCCTCAATGGCTTTTATTCTGGTATTTCCCGTTTTATTTTGAAAGGAACCTGGTCTCAAAGTAGAGCCAGGATAAGGAAACCCGTAACTACGGTAGTTAGTGTGCACACAAGCGGAAAGGTCAACGTCCATCCCGTGACTAAAGTAAAAGGTTTATGCATCTTAAACACTCAGGCAAGCTCCAGTTGAAGAGGTAACGCTGTGTTTTAACTGGTTAATATCTTTTTTAATTTGTAAAGATGTTGAGTTAACTTCTACTTGATGTTAGTTCACGTGACTCTCGAGTCACGTGAACTAACCATAGCAACCGTAAACATAACTTTAACCGGGGTTAACGTTGTATCTTAATCCTAGTTGGATGGTTTATAGTATAAAGTTCGGTTGAAAGATGTTGACATTCGTTAAATCAGTATTTATTTTGAATATTGACGGATTTAGCTTTCACTGCACTTAACTTTCACTTTCGTTCTCTCGTCGTGACGCAGATAGTTTTTCTCCCTCCAGACCAAAAAGAAAAGGTGTTAAAAGTCAGTTTGTCCATGTCGAAGTTATTTATCTTTTTTTTTTTATAAATCTTATAATGACTCGTGTAATCTGACTGTTTTTGTTCCAGTTTGACACACTCATTTAAAAGTGTATGAATGTGCTCGGCTCTTGTGGTTTTTAGCAGGAGAAACAAAGACGGTTTGAGACGGTGGTGACGCTTGTGTATTTGTTTGTGATAAAATGACCGAAGTGAAGTCACAAATGGATACTGCGTAGCTCACAATAGAGGCGCACTCCGGTCTCATGTGCTGAAGGAGAAAAAGTACCTTCACCTCCGAGGTGGTGTGGGTAAAGGGCTCCATCTAGTGGAGGAAGAGCAGAACTACACCAGCGGATCTGTTTTGTTCCTCTGCCTCAAACTTTAAAATGTGCTAACCACAGCTGGTGAATGGGGTCTTTTCATGACGTTTTTATTACTTTTTATTGTCCCCAAAAATTTGTATAGAAATGTCCCACAACTTTTCTTTTTTAAGTTACTTCTGGTTTAGTTTTAGTTTAGTTTTTTCAGGTCAGGCTAAATGATTTTGGTGGTTGGTATCTCACAGACCACAAGGTCAATAATTTTTTTAAATGTAAAACACACTTGTTTTCATACAAATGCGAACAAATAACTGTTTAGCAGAGCTCAGCTTAAACTTTTTTAGATGGTCGTCGAAACTGAAAATATGTTTGCCATTTTTATTTTGAGTAATTAAGATACTAACCAGTTATACAACAGCTTAATAATGAAAAAAAATTGACATAAAATAAAAATAATAAACAAATTCTGTAAGTATAAAAACATATATTTTATACTTAACATAATTTTAAGAGTTATCAGTTAACTTGTGTACTGGTATTATGTTTTTTTTTTTCATGGATCCAGGAACTTTGACTTTAAACCAAAATTTCCATGACCAAACATTTTGTGAAATCTCGGTGTAAACATGAAAAAGTGAGAAAATGTAGTATTTAAAGTAACAATGAGAATTCCAAAGCATACAGTAAACCTTAAATGACACAAATGAATGAGAGACAATAGTTTGATTAAAAGAATAAACATTTATATAGATGCCTGTATGTATGCCTGCTTAAATTTTGAGCGTCTTTCTTTTAAAAGCATATTAATTATTTCAAAGTCAGCGTAAATGAACGTCATGAACACATGAATATAACACATTTACATGACTTTTCCAAAACTTTGGGGACTTTTCCAGGCCTGGAAATAACCATTTTAAAATTCCATGACTTTTCCAGGTTTTCCATGACCGTAAGAACCCTGTGAATATGTGAGCGCTGACAGCATCTTGTTGTGTGTTTTTGTGACGCCGCAGGGCTCCGCTATGAGTACGTGTGAGCAGACAGAGGAGGGAGTCCTCTCTAAAACCACTCAGGAACTCAGTGACAGCCCCACCAAAGCTCAGAGGTGAGACGAGGATCTCTAAATGTCCGTGGCTCTTCTCCATGTCAGGGCTCAGCACACGCATCACTCCACCGACATTATTCACAGTCAGCGCTCCGTGTGTGTTGTGTTGAAGTCCAGAGCAGCGGCGGAGACCAGACTCTCCCGGACCTGAAGCCAGCTGTGTGTCCAACAACTCCATGATACCACCTCTGGCGTTTTCTACAGAGACACAGTGAGTCCGCCAGCAGGGAACGTTCCCATGACATCACGTTGTGTCCTCCTGTCATGTCCAAGTGGCAACGTCCGGTGCTGCAAAGTGAAACCAATGCAGTTGTGGCCACAAAAAAAACAGCAGTTCCTCAAATGGCCACTTGAGGCTGGCGCCAAAGGCGAGTCGATCCTCGGAGACCCCCCCCCCTTTGTTAAAATGTTCAACTTTACAGCAGAAATAAACATGTTTAAATTACAACCTGGTAAAAAACAACACACAAAATGACAACTGTACCGGGGGTGAGTTTGTATATAACTCACCGGTCTAAATCATATTAAGATATTAAGGCTTAAAGTTGGGCATATTTGTGGGCGTGGCTGCTCTCGGGGTTGCCTGCCGCTAGCCGTCTCCTCTGCTGCGTCACCAAGGGTCAACTCCGCTCCACGTTTTTAGATTAGAAGCTCAGGCTTCAATCAGTCAGCCATGAACATGTATAGCTAAAGGTTTGAGAGGTGTGTTGGTGTTTCTGTTGTGTTTCTGTCAGTGTCCCTCAGGGGCCAGACTCCACCTTACCAGGCGACGTGTCCATCAAAGGGCACCAGTCCATTATCCATCCCCTTGCCTTCGGAGATGATCAGCAGTCTGCTGAAGACTGGTAAGTGGAAGTTAAACCAGATGAGTTTGTTATTCTGCAGCTCTCCTCTCACATTCAAGAGGGCGGATTTAAAAAAGAAGTTTGAAAGTAGTTTGAACTTCGACGCTAGCGTCATCGCATCCTGCGGCTATTGTTATTATTCCCTGTAGACTTTGTGATTTGCATATTGTTTTGAAAATATCAGCAGTAGTTTCACGCGAAATATTGCTCATTTGTGCTGATTTTAATTGAACATCAAATCTTAAGACCACCTGAAGTATATAAGTATATACTGTGTGTGTGTGTGTGTGTATATATATATATATATATATATATATATATATATATATATATATATATAACTCCAATGTGATGACATTTCAAATCTCCTTTAGTGACCATGTTATCTTTTTCATAAATAAAATGTTTCTTTCCCGAGGCTTTCTATCTATCAGCACCAGATTTAGTACAAAGACACAGACCAGTTTTCCAGGAAATTCAGATGTACAACATGGATGAAACTTAAAGAATTATGTAATAAATGAGATGCTATCTCACCAATGAGATTGAGCAGCATCTTAGATTATTCTAAAGGTGTCATTGGTTTCACCTATTTTATGACATCTCCCCAAAAGCAACAAATGCAAACAATTTTTTTTGCAGTTTCCAGCAAGTTCCCAGTGAGCAGTCCGTCAACCTTCATCCAAAGGATTTGGACTCCATATTTAGGGTGCGTAAATGTCCAACAACAACTTTTGACCTCAACTCCAAATACAATAAACCCTTTTCTTCTTTTCCAGACTCTCGAGGAAAACATTGCCACCTACGTGAAGAGCGAGCTGAAAACGTTCCAAAATATGCTGAGCCTTGGTTACCCAGAATGCCTAAAGAGTGAGGATGAGGAGGTGTTGGGTGGTGAAGAGGAAAAGAAGAGGAGGAGCAACCGAGAGGCGTGTCTGAAGATCACACTGCACTTCCTAAAGAGAATGAAGCAGGAGGAGCTGGCTGACTGTCTGCAGAGCCGTAAGGGGATTTTTCCACACTCTACTTTCCTCACGGTAACATTGACAGTGCTAATGCAACACTTAAAGAGTCACATTTAACACTAGGTCAGTGAACATATGGTCCATATCTACAGAGTGTTAAAGTTACACTGAACATAGTGTAAACATTCAATTCAACTCTGGTAAGAGTTAATATTTTACTCTACACTGAGAAGTGTTACTTTCATTTGACTCTAAGACTCAAATGTTACTCTTCATTAGTGTTAGACTTACTTAACACCAGTATATCAGATCTTAATAACAATTTATTAAAAATAAAAACATTTTAGTTTAGTTTGCATACAATGTTCACTTATGTTTCTGAGATGCCAGTGTAACTCCCGTCCGTCAGACCTTTCGTCGTTGTAGTCCAGACAACACGTCTCCACCAGCTTTCTTAGCCAACACAGATCTGCTGTGAAACGAAAGAGAAGAGGACAAGACAATGAAATTAAATATGAAATGATCTTGAAGAAATGACCGTAAATACTAAGATTTACATTGTTTTTTTTAAATGAGGCAATCCCCAAAGGAAGCTCACAGCAAACATTTTACACATCAACCTATTTGGCATCTTGATGCTCCCTCTGCCTTCTGGAAGGGCTGACGTATCCTCAGCAGCCTGAGAGGTGCAGCACTGCAGCTATAAACACACATGAGAGAGGACTGAATGTCAGTAGACAGCAATATAATGCTCACGTTCCTTTAAAAAATTATAATTCAGTTGAACTGGACAAAAAAGAAACGATTGTATGCAGTAACTGATTCATATGAAACTAATTAGTGTTAAGCAGTGGTGTATAAAGTACCCAAAAGCCGTACTTGAGTAAAAGTAAAGATACCTTACTGGAAAATTACTCCAGTAAAAGTAAAAGTCACCTATTAAAATACTACTTGAGTAAAAGTCTTAAAGTATCTGATATTTTCTGTACTTTCAAGTATCAAAAGTATTTTTCTGATATAAAATGTACTTAAGTATTGAAAGTAAAAGTACAAGTACATGCTTTTAATAAAAAAGCAAAGGGTCAGAATTATGAGAATTATAAAGTTTATTCTTTTAAGTGCTGTGGCCACCATGACCAAGGACAAGGAGTTGTGTTGAAAATAACTGGGTTGGCTGTGATCCATCCATATATATTATGTTCAACATAATATAATATTGTACCTAAGTATACTCTTGCATCTACTATGCACTTATCATAATTCTCCAAAAAGCAATATGACACTATGAAGGAGTTGTAACAGTGTGGTTATAAGTATGCTCATTCCGCACAGAAAGAACGAATGAAAAAAAAATCAAGGCCGGAAAGATGTTTTATTGTGAAAAATGACTGGATACATCCGTCTGTGGTAACCTCAGACGGAACCTCTTGACACATGTCAAGATGTTACGTTACCCTAAAAATGTTCAACTCTGCCAGTGTTCTGGATTAAAACCAAGGCAGAGTATCCTGAGATCACCAAAAAAAGCATGAAAACCTGCCTCCATTTCAACATCCTGTCTTTGTGAAGCGGGTTATAAGTTAAGCAGTAGACTGGACTAAAGGTTTAGTTAGGAGTAGACTGGACATAACGAACACACGTCAGGTGTCGTTGTCTTCCGCATCCCCGAGGTCGGACCCGATCCGTAAAAATATTGTCTTCACGTAACCGGTCCATGGCGCAATAAAAGTTTGGGAGCGCTGGACTAGAGGATGTAGAGGGAAAATGCAGAATATTGTGATTCTCCAAACCTGCTTCGTGGAGTCTGTGTTCCACCACAGTCCCGGATGTGTTTTTTTCTTCTTCTAAAGATAGATTCGATTTTGTAGCGAGTAACGAAGGTTTCAGGGGAAATGTATCGGAGTAAAAGTACCAGATTTCTTTGCAAAATGTAGTGAAGTAAAAGTAAAAGTAAACAGAAATATAAATAGTAAAGTAGAGTACAGATATCCCAAAAAACTACTTAAGTACAGTAACAAAGTATTTCTACTTCGTTACTATACACCACTGGCGTTAAGGTTAATCCCATGCAGTCAAAGGAGCATTTACAGTGTTTGCTATTTTACTGTCCTCTATTAACACAATACAACACTGTCAATCCTCCACATTGAGCTCTCTTGCCCACATTGTCGAGTTTGATGTTAGATAGTTAGCCTTATTTTGGCTGAACTGTGCGGCACATTTAAGCTAACCTTCAACTAGGTCACGTTAGCCCTTTGCTATTCAGTATTTCAAGACAAAAAAACAACTGCAGTGTATGTTTAACAACAATATAAAAGGTACCGTAAAAGTCGGGTTAAAAGCCGCTACTGCCTTCGGTCGGTGTCACCGTTAGCTCCCCGCTGTAGCCAGCTAGCGCTCCGCTAGCTCTCCGCTAGCTCTCCGCTAGCTCCCCGACAACCACCGACGGTAGCGGTCCAGCCCCGGCTCGACACCAGACTCGGGCAGAGGGGACGCGGCCAGTAGCAGCAGCAACGGGGAGCTAGCAGCAGCGCTACTGTTTCATAAGTGATTTAGAGAAACTTACCACAGCCTTTCGAGAAGTGCAAGATGGCGCAGTGAGGAGACTCCTGATCCGTTTGAGAGGAGAGGAGGTGGGCGGAGCCTCAGAGAGTACAGAGTAGTTTCCAGAGTACTCTACTGTCTTGTAGCAGTGTACAAATACATCAACACTGGGGTTTGTTTTACTCTGGCTGTTGTTGTATTACTCCGAAAGAGTAAATGTATTTTGACACAGCATGTTTACACTGAAAAGTTTAACTCTAATTATTTATACCAACACTGGGCAAGAAATTGGTAGTAATTACTCTTGACGTTGTTGTAATAACTCTGGAAGAGTTCATACATTTTGACAATGCTTATTTAACACTGGGGAATTTACTGTGCATTAACATGAACATCCACTGACTGATATCATTTATTGTGCGTTCATCCAGGAACTGTTGCTGCAGTTTGTCAACGTCGACTCAAATCCAACCTGCAGAACAAGTTTCAGTGTGTGTTTGAGGGCATCGCAAAAGCAGGAAATCCAACTCTTCTGAATCAGATGTACACAGAGCTCTACATCACTGAGGGAGGGGCCCCTGGCGTCAACGACGAACACGAGGTCAGACAGACTGAAACGGCATCCAGGAAACCAGACAGACCGGAAAGAACCATCAAGTGCGAAGACATCTTTAAACCCATACCTGGAAGACGCCGCCGAGTCAGAACCATGATGACAAAGGGAGTGGCTGGAATTGGGAAAACAGTCTCGACACAGAAGTTCTCTCTGGACTGGGCTGAAGGCAAAGCCAACCACAACATACATCTCACGTTTCCATTCACATTCAGAGAGCTGAATGTGCTGAAGGAGAAAAAGTACAGCTTGGTGGAACTAGTCCATCACTTCTTTAGTGAAACCAAAGAAGCAGAGCTCTGCCAGTTTGAGGAGTTCCCGGTCGTCTTCATCTTTGACGGTCTGGACGAGTGTCGGCATCCTCTAGACTTCCAGAACAACGAGATCCTGACTGATGTTACGCAGTCCACCTCAGTGGATGTGCTGCTGACGAGCCTCATCAGGGGGCAACTGCTTCCCGGTGCTAGCCTCTGGATAACCACACGACCTGCGGCAGCCGATCTGATCCCCCCCCAGTGGATTGACATGGTGACCGAGGTCAGAGGGTTCACCGACCCACAGAAGGAGGACTACTTCGGGAAGAGATTCGGAGATCCGGAGCGGTCCAAGGAAATCGTCTCCCACATCAAGACCTCACGAAGCATCCACATCATGTGCCACATCCCCGTCTTCTGCTGGATCACTGCTACAGTTCTGGAGGATGTGTTGAAGACCAGAACGGGAGGAGAGCTGCCCAAGACCCTGACTGAGATGTACACCCACTTCCTGGTGGTTCAGACCAGACTGAAGTACATCAAGTATGATGGAGGAGCTGAGACGGATCCACACTGGAGTCCGGATAACAGGGAGATGATTGTGTCTCTGGGAAAACTGGCTTTTGAGCAGCTGCAGAAAGGCAACCTGATCTTCTATGAATCCGACCTGACGGAGTGTGGCATCGATATCAAAGCGGCCTCAGTGTACTCCGGCGTGTTCACACAGATCTTTAAAGAGGAGAGTGGACTGTACCAGGACTCAGTGTTCTGCTTCGTCCATCTGAGTGTTCAGGAGTTTCTGGCGGCTCTTCATGTCCATCTGACATTCATCAACTCTGGTGTCAATCTGCTGTCAGAAGAAGAAACCATCTCCTGGTGGTGGTGGTGGTGGTTTCTAGTCAGAAACAAACCTGAACCAACACATCTCTACCAGAGTGCTGTGGACATGGCCTTGAAGAGTCCAAATGGACACCTGGACTTGTTCCTCCGCTTCCTTCTGGGTCTTTCTCTGCAAACCAATCAGATCCTCCTACGAGGTCTGATGACACAGGCGGGAAGAAGCTCAGCAGCCGATCAGGAAACAGTCGAGTACATCAAGAAGAAGATCAGTGAGAATCTGTCTCCGGAGAGAAGCATCAATCTGTTCCACTGTCTGAATGAACTGAATGATCGTTCTCTAGTGGAGGAGATCCAACAGTACTTCAGTTCAGGAAGTCTCTCCACAGATCAACTGTCTCCTGCTCAGTGGTCAGCTCTGGGCTTCATCTTACTGTCATCAGAGAACGATCTGGACGTGTTTGACCTGAAGAAATACTCTGCTTCAGAGGAGGTTCTTCTGAGGCTGCTGCCTTTGGCCAAATCCTCCAACAAAGCTGTGTAAGTGTAAATGTGACGGCTAAATGTGTCGCATCTGCTGAAATGTTCTCAACTAACGAGTGTCTTTGTCAACAGATAGTTGCAACATTTAGTCAATTGATTAGTTGATCAGTTGAACAATCTTTTAGATTCTTTCTTCAGTTTTATTGTACCTTCACAGATTAAGGCATCCACGAAATACATAAAAACTCCTGTCATATTACAGCTAGTTCATTCATGAATTTGTCATTGGGATAACAGAGAAATGACCACACTTTTAATTTGTGTATTAATAGCTGTTAAATCGCAGTACAAATACACAATACAAATACACAAATTGTTCCAAAGATGGTCTCTTTACTCAAGATCCTTATGCTTAATTGTTCGACTTGTGTAAAGGCAACCATATACATGTGATGTGTTTTTCATGCTCTGTCACTAACTCTCTTTCAGGCTGAGTGGCTGTAATCTGTCAGAGAGAAGCTGTGAAGCTCTGTCGTCACTTCTCAGCTCCCAGTCTTCTAGTCTGACGGAGCTGGACCTGAGTAACAACGACTTGCAGGATTCAGGAGTGAAGCTGCTCTCTGCGGCTCTGGAGAGTCCTCACTGCACACTGGAGACTCTCGGGTCAGTTTTTTTTTGCTAAACAGATAAGCATTTAAATATTGTTTGACGTAGAAGTTAATTTGCATGTAACAGAGACTCAACATCAGCAGGATCTATTAAAAGCTGCCATATCAAAAGTTTCTTTTTTCTGCAAAGGGCGCATTCCACAATCATTAAAGCTGCTTTCAGCATTATTTTTACACCCAACAGGGGATCAAATCAACACGCGCAATACAAATGGTGTCCCTCAAACCGACAGACCTTGATCATATGACTTTGCTTCAACATCTCCTCGGACCTTCAAAGCGTCTTTCACTGTTCTAATCAGCAACTTGTTTTAGCAACAGCAGGCCGCTGTTTTCATCTACAAGCTCTGATGAACCCACTGTCCATTACCAGCCAGCAGCAAACGGCGGACAGACAAAATTAAAGAAATATAATTATGTGTCGGTCTCTCCAGGCTGTCGGGCTGTCTGATCACAGAGGAAGGCTTTACCTCTCTGGCCTCAGCTCTGCGATCCAACCCCTCCCACCTGAGAGAGCTGGACCTGAGCTACAACCATCCAGGAGACTCAGGAGTGAAGCTGCTGTCTGCTGGAGTGAATGATCCACTCTGGAAACTGGAAACACTCAGGTATGAACAGACAACTAGGGCTCCCTGTCACACTGACAGGACCTTTGGTTCACAGTCTTTACCAGCAGCACTGCTGATAGCAGTGAAGACAGTCACTGAGAGTTCATGTCACCAGTAAGATCAGACCAGGATAATTTATTGACACCTATGACACACGTTCTTTTTGACTAATTCTCAAGTGTTTACAAACCATTACCTGTTCTGAATCAAGGGTCTAATGGTTGAGGGTCTCAGGGTGCTGTACATATTAAAAAACCCTTCCATGGACATTTGATATTGGGCTGTATACATATAATTGACTTGACTTAATAGTTTTCATTCCAAGATAACAACTTATATATGTTGCCCACTGACTTGAATCTTTTTTTTATTACCTTTTTTTGTTATTTTATCGTTGTTTTATTTTGATGTAAAGTTAAATTAAGTTTCAAGTCTGAAGTTCATTGATGAGGAAGCTTCTGAAGGCTCATTCTGACTTTGTTTCTTCCTCCAGGGTGGAACACAGTGGAGAGCA
Source organism: Myoxocephalus aenaeus (assembly GCA_038501785.1). NCBI lineage: Eukaryota > Metazoa > Chordata > Actinopteri > Perciformes > Cottidae > Myoxocephalus > Myoxocephalus aenaeus. The sequence goes on from JBAMJR010000026.1 coordinate 497,781, forward strand.
GTGGCTGAGACCTGGTCTGAGGAAGTGTAAGTGTGTGTTCACGTTGATTCATGAAAACAAGGCACACTTTATATCAAACACTCGTGTATCTGCATTCACTTCTCAGTGTGAAAGAAGATCCAAAAAGATGAGTCATTGTGATTTGATCTATTTGTTTGATCGGTTAATAAAGCAACAAATAAACCCATCAGGTGTGTTGGATGATAAACTGTATTGTGTATTGTTCTCTCCATCAGATGCCTGTGAACTCACATTGGACACAAACACAGCAAACAGACACCTCAAACTGTCTGACAACAACCGGACGGTGACACATGGGAGAGAGGAGCAGCCGTGTCCTGATCAACCAGAGAGGTTTGACTACTGGTATCAGGTGATGTGTACAAAGGGTCTGACTGGTCGCTGTTACTGGGAGGTTGAGTGGAGTAGAAGGATTGATATAGCAGTGACTTACAGAGGAATCGAGAGGAAAGGAAAAATCAATGCCTGCCGGTTTGGAGGGAATAATCAGTCCTGGTGTCTTTTTTGCTCCGATGGTGATGGTTACTCCGTCAGTCACAATGAAAGTAGTACAGACCTCCATCACTCATCTTCCTCCACGGTATCCAACAGAGTAGGAGTGTATGTGGACTGGCCTGCTGGCACTCTGTCCTTCTACAGAGTCTCCCCCGACACACTGATCCACCTTCACACCTTCAGCACCACATTCACTGAGCCTCTTTATCCCGGGTTTGGTTTCTGGCTGCCTGGTACCTCAGTGTCTCTGTGTTCACTGAAGGAGGGAGAGTCTCCTCCTGTGGTCACATAGAACTCACACAGCTTGCTGGTGCTCGGGCGACTGTGTCTCAGTGGTTAGCAAGTCCGTCTTTCAATCAGAGGATCGGTGGTTCGAGCCCTGGCCCATGTCGATATGTCCTTGAGCAAGATACTTAACCCTGAATTGCTCCCCGTTGCTGTGTCTACGGTGTATAATGTAAGTCGCTTTGGATAAAAGCGTCAGCTAAATGAAATTAATTGAAATATTACCACGTTTTTGTTAAAATCATCATATAGCTGCATCATTCTTTTTTTTTTCAGTCAGATTAGACTGAACGGATAACAATTTCTAATACTCCTATAGCGTAGGGAACACTGGACCGGTGGACCAAAGGAATCCTTACTTGAGTTGTACAGCAGCGAGTTTGTCACTGTACTCACTTTCTGTGTGTCATAAATAAAGGAGCCGTCTCATGAATTCTCCTTCACATCGTGCCTTTACCTCAAGACATTTTCCATGGAGGTCACGGAAAGGTGGTTAGGATTTTTTTTTTCTTTGGACCGTTTGACTGCGTAAAGCACCAAATGCAGTTTGGCAAAATGGTTTATTGTTTCTTGAAAGGATCTTATATCGTGTCGGTTGTGATTTTGTTGTATTGTTGTACTTGGGCTATGCCTATTAGACCTATAACACTCCAATATTATATCTAAATGAAAGGGTTAACATGGTGTTTGTATATTCACCCATACTGTCTCTACTCAAAGCACTTTCCTGGGTTATTAGTAACATATAATCTCACTCTATAATATATTAAAGGATGCCGACAGACACCAGAGGAGTGTGAGCTGTTCATTCAGGTTTTAGGAGCAGTGTCCCGGTCAGAATGCTTCTACACATTATGCACCAGGATAAAGACACACGTTCTGAATTCCTACAGTGAATAAAATATATGAGGTCCATCAAGAAGGTTTCTAACCTAAAACTATGCATTTGTAAGACAACACTTGCTATAGAAAGGCCAAGTCATTCCAGCCAAATATATTTACGATAGTCAAGGTCGAGCGACAAATTATATTTTGATGCCGTTTGAATTGTGCCGTGTCACGCACATACGATGTTTGTTAAGTTCTAAAAGGTCATTTTTGCACGTCAAGAAAGTCATATTTTGTCGTAATTGTCGCCATAATGTGTCGCATTGAATCATAATACTATGAAAATACGTAATTAGGGTCAGTCAGAGTTTCACCTCAAACATATTCCCTGAGCCTCTTTATCCCATGTTTGGGTTCTGGTTTAATTCCTCAATGTCTCTGTGTCTCCTATTGTGATTTTATTTGTGATTTTAATTACTTTCAGTCAGCAATTTGGAAATTGATGTGACATAGAATACATTTATTACATTTACAAAGCAATACATTTGCCATAAAGCAACTTCCACTGAGTAAGTCTCGACTGAATGTAAAGAGGTCCACCAAGTGCCAGTAGTTTGCTGGAGGAAGGTCAGCTAAAAATTCCTTGAAAGGATGATAAGTTACATAAGTTATGATACGTTATAATCTCTATATGTCTGTAAGAACCAGAGAGTGTTTGATGCTGAATAACTTAATATTTAGCTTAATTACTGTGGTTTATAGTTATATATATTTGAGTGGTTTATTGTTACAAGAAGGGATTCAAATCAAATCCTTGGCAAAGTCTCATTTGATAAGATGTTTATTTTTTTTATTTGGAAATGTTGGTAGATACATAACATGGTAAACATGCATTTCAACTGACATTTCCCTCTTTTTCTTGACATATACAAACATACAACATACCCTCCCACCCATCCCTCCCACTGGTACACCCACCTAGAGTATAGGAAAATAAATACATAAAAAAAAAAAAAAAGAAAAAAAAAAAAAGGAGGTCACCTCATTTCGCCGAGCCAGACGTCTGCACACATACACGCACCTAAACACACATATCTCTGGTACATCTGAACATAAACACACCTGCTTCACTCTGCACATCAAACAGTCATCACATCATGCAGTCATATCCACAAACTGGTTGACAGCAGTTCTGGCCAGTAGGCAGAAACCAGAGCGCCCAAATTATCGCCGATCCAACAATCAGATTAAAACATGAAAAGAGAAGAAAAAAAAAGAAAAAAAAGAAAAAAAAAGAAAAAAAAGGGGTTATGTCTATTGTGTGCCTAATATTTAGGGATTATACCAAAAGATACTGCTAGAGGGAATCAGGCATAGTTTTGAGTTTACCCAAGTATGTCAGAACCGGGTCCCAGGTAGAAAAGAATTTGTTCCTTGACCCCCTCAGCGAGTATTTAATTTTCTCTAGATGGATGAATTGCATCAGGTCACCAAACCACACAGATGTCTTGGGTGGGTTTGTTGATTTCCAGTGCAACAATATTCTTCTACGTGCAAGAAGTGTCATAAACGCCATGATGTTTTTGTGTTTTTTTGTTATTGTGCAGTGTTGTCTGTCTGTGACACCAAATATAGCTGAAGTTGCGTTAGGTTGGAGATCAATAATAAGAGCCTCAGAAAGTGTTTTAAAGATCGTACACCAGTAAGATGTCAAAGCAGGGCATGACCAGAACATATGAGTTAAGTTGGCTGGGGTGTGGTGGCATCTGCTACAACTAGCATCCGAGTTGGGGTATATCTTAGCTAATCTTGCTTTTGAAAAATGAGCTCGATGCAGAACTTTGAATTGGATTATGCCGAGTTTTGCACAAGATGAACTGTCATTCACTCTTTGTAGAGCACAGTTCCACACGTCTTCTTCTATATCAACCCCCAGTTCACCTTCCCAGTCCGCCTTTATCTTCGCCAAGGTCACGTTTTTAAGAGATGATATACAGTCATGTATTCTTGAAATTAGCCGCTTTGTGTCGGATGGAAGTTCGAGCATATCATCCAAGCCTGCCACTGAAGAGATATTTGGAAAGTTGGGGTCTTGACACTTCAGGAAGTGGCGGACTTGGAAATATCGAAATAAACTTGACCGAGGAAGATTAAATGTGTGTGATAAATCCTCAAAGCTGGCAAATACCCTGTTTATGTACATATCCTTAAATCTGACGATGCCTTTTCTTCGCCAGAGAGAGAATGTAGCATCCAATCTAGCTGGGTGGAAGAGGTGGTTATTGCATATAGGGCTTATGTTAAGAAGATATTTAAAACCAAAGTTCCGTCTAAATTGAAACCATATGTTGAGGGTGTTGATGACGATTGGGTTATTTGTGAAATGTGATATAGAGACTGGAAGACTGGAGGTGACCAGAGCTGTAAGAGATGTTGAACTGCAGGACCTAGCCTCATAGTGACACCAGTTCATATCTGGGGCATGAAGCCAATAGGTAATTTTTTGGACATTTGTTGCCCAATAGTAGTAGCAAAGATTAGGAAGAGCGAGCCCTCCCTGTAGTTTAGGCCTCTGGAGGAGCTCCATACGTATTCTAGGGTTCTTGCCATTCCATATAAATGAGGTGAAAGCTTTGTCAATACATTTAAAATAAGACTTAGGAAGGTAGAGTGGAAGGCATTGAAACAGGTAGAGAAATTTGGGGAGCACATTCATCTTTATGCAATTTACTTTCCCTGCTAAGGATAAGTGAATTGTCTCCTCCTGTGGTCACATAGAACTCACACAGCTTGCTGGTGCTCGGGCGACTGTGTCTCAGTGGTTAGCAAGTCCGTCTTTCAATCAGAGGATCGGTGGTTCGAGCCCTGGCCCATGTCGATATGTCCTTGAGCAAGATACTTAACCCTGAATTGCTCCCCGTTGCTGTGTCTACGGTGTATAATGTAAGTCGCTTTGGATAAAAGCGTCAGCTAAATGAAATTAATTGAAATATTACCACGTTTTTGTTAAAATCATCATATAGCTGCATCATTCTTTTTTTTTTCAGTCAGATTAGACTGAACGGATAACAATTTCTAATACTCCTATAGCGTAGGGAACACTGGACCGGTGGACCAAAGGAATCCTTACTTGAGTTGTACAGCAGCGAGTTTGTCACTGTACTCACTTTCTGTGTGTCATAAATAAAGGAGCCGTCTCATGAATTCTCCTTCACATCGTGCCTTTACCTCAAGACATTTTCCATGGAGGTCACGGAAAGGTGGTTAGGATTTTTTTTTTCTTTGGACCGTTTGACTGCGTAAAGCACCAAATGCAGTTTGGCAAAATGGTTTATTGTTTCTTGAAAGGATCTTATATCGTGTCGGTTGTGATTTTGTTGTATTGTTGTACTTGGGCTATGCCTATTAGACCTATAACACTCCAATATTATATCTAAATGAAAGGGTTAACATGGTGTTTGTATATTCACCCATACTGTCTCTACTCAAAGCACTTTCCTGGGTTATTAGTAACATATAATCTCACTCTATAATATATTAAAGGATGCCGACAGACACCAGAGGAGTGTGAGCTGTTCATTCAGGTTTTAGGAGCAGTGTCCCGGTCAGAATGCTTCTACACATTATGCAGCAGGATAAAGACACACGTTCTGAATTCCTACAGTGAATAAAATATATGAGGTCCATCAAGAAGGTTTCTAACCTAAAACTATGCATTTGTAAGACAACACTTGCTATAGAAAGGCCAAGTCATTCCAGCCAAATATATTTACGATAGTCAAGGTCGAGCGACAAATTATATTTTGATGCCGTTTGAATTGTGCCGTGTCACGCACATACGATGTTTGTTAAGTTCTAAAAGGTCATTTTTGCACGTCAAGAAAGTCATATTTTGTCGTAATTGTCGCCATAATGTGTCGCATTGAATCATAATACTATGAAAATACGTAATTAGGGTCAGTCAGAGTTTCACCTCAAACATATTCCCTGAGCCTCTTTATCCCATGTTTGGGTTCTGGTTTAATTCCTCAATGTCTCTGTGTCTCCTATTGTGATTTTATTTGTGATTTTAATTACTTTCAGTCAGCAATTTGGAAATTGATGTGACATAGAATACATTTATTACATTTACAAAGCAATACATTTGCCATAAAGCAACTTCCACTGAGTAAGTCTCGACTGAATGTAAAGAGGTCCACCAAGTGCCAGTAGTTTGCTGGAGGAAGGTCAGCTAAAAATTCCTTGAAAGGATGATAAGTTACATAAGTTATGATACGTTATAATCTCTATATGTCTGTAAGAACCAGAGAGTGTTTGATGCTGAATAACTTAATATTTAGCTTAATTACTGTGGTTTATAGTTATATATATTTGAGTGGTTTATTGTTACAAGAAGGGATTCAAATCAAATCCTTGGCAAAGTCTCATTTGATAAGATGTTTATTTTTGAGTGCAGGATGAGTTTCAAACATTTCAAGCCATTTCATAGAAAAGAAAAGAAGAATTTTGTTGTAAATATACTTTGATACTGATTTTTATTTTTACATTTATTTTGCATATAAATGTATTTTTGTATTTCCCACGTTTTATTTTCACTTGAAACCATGACATGAGACAGGACTCTGTGATGTATGTATTTGATCAGATCCACGTCTGCTTTATTCTCTGAGAAGACTGTCTTTCAATATAATAAAACTCTTTTTAAATATGATTGACATTGTGGCCCGATTGATTGATTTCTTCTTCATCTGATTGAATATCCCCAAAAATATTTTGACAACTACATAAACCTTTCAAATCAGACAGGTTAAGAAGCAATGGAAAGGGAAGGGAAAAAATAGTTTTATTTTGACCATTATTTGAATGAGAGTGATAGAGGATACAGATTAATTAGTGATTCTTACCAGCATGTCGTCCACAACAGTGAGTCGCCTTTACTGAAGACCTTTACTGAAGACCTTTACTGAAGGTCTTTACTGAAGGCCTTTACTCTGCAGTCACTTGAAGGCAGCAGGTTTCTGCTCTGTCTGCTGTCTCTTTAGTGGTGATGTTACTGTCGAGCTGTGATTACACACGGCTCATGTGTTGCTTAAATGTGCTTAAATTTGACTGTTGCAAAACTAACCACAGCAATGTATTTTGCCTTTTGTGCATGTCCAACTTGTTGGGTAATGACTCATTTAAAACAGAAGCTGATGCAACATTGGAAGTTACATTACACTGTGTTGAGCTTAGTAACTACTAGATCGGGCAAACTTTTTGACTCGGGGGCCACAATGGGTTCTAAAATTTGACAGAGGGGCCGGTCCAGGAACAGATGGATGGAGTGTTTGTGTGAACTAATGTAAAAATCATGTAAAAATCATTACATGAAAGGATTTGGCCTTTAACAGGTAGCAAAGCATTTATTTGCAAGGCAATTTAACAAATTGCACGAACATGAACAATACAAAAACATGTCGTAACGTGACTGATCAAACATCATGAAAACATCTGAGGCCAGCGCCCAAACCAATTACCTCACTTGAACTTCTTTATTATTTACATTAACAGGTTAGAGCAGCCACACTCGGCACTCATTGTCCACTTTTCATTTCCTTGATCCGCTCATTTTACAGAAGGGCTCACAGGACAATGGGAGCACCGTATCTAACTCAGCAATGTAAACAAACCCTGAAAATGGCGCTACGGCCCACAATGCATTGCGAGATCATGCGCCATCTAATGGGGAAATGGGGCCATTACAGGAGAAAGGTCAAATGTAATTTAATAATAATTAGGGCTGCAACTAACAATTATTTTAATAATCGATTAATCGGTTGATAATTTTTTCGATTAATCGATGAATTGGATACAAAAAATCAAAAAAGCATTAATTTCAAACCCTTGGAAATTAATGCTTTTATGGGGGCCGTACTTTGCCCATGTCTGTACTAGATCATGGCTAAGATTTAAGGTTGGCCCAGTAGTTTCTATAAATGCAGAACCGTCAAGAGAATTAAACTTTAAAAATACACAACATGGTCACAGGATTGTGTCCCCGAGCTTTATGTTTAAAATGAATGCAAGACACCGATAATGTATGATTAACATACTGGCGCATCAAAATGTTTTATCTTTCACATGAAATATTACTATTTTATTAAAACACTAACACACATTAGTTAAGTACAGATTAAAATGCAAAGAGACCAAAAACAGAAATATTTTAGATCAAAAATATGTTTCATGTTTTTGACAGTTTCACTGACAATGACTTTTGGGTCAACAAACGTTTGCAATCTGGGAAAGTTAAAAACAACATACAATTGTTTTGATGTAGTAACGCTAAATGTTGTGTTGATGGAGTAACACACAATGTTGTGTTGATGGAGTAACACACAATGTTGGGTAGGTATTAACAGGAACTCGCATAAAAAAGAGGAACCTGAAAAAGCTGAAGTTAAAACCCCAGGCTGACTGTATTTCCTCATTCTTCATTTCCTTTAAACTTTCTTGACCTAACTAAGCAGCCAGACTGCGGCGTGACTTTGATGTTGTCAACATGCTCTAACATTATAACCTTCAGGTAAGAGATGTGGTTTTCTTTTATGCATCAGCTATGTAGATAAGCTCACGGTCTCTTTTAGCTCCTTTCACGTGACTGTGAACTGGTGTGTCCTTCGACACTGAAGCCTTTCAGATAATTGCCGTTTATTTAGTGTTGGAGAGTAACAGGACTGCTGCAGCTGCTCCGGTAGAGAAAGACAAATGTTTTGAGCAGTTTGTTGTGTCTCAGAGTCGGTCTGTGGCTTTGGTCCAAACTGAAATATCTCAACAACTAGTGGATGGTTTCTCATACAGACATTCATGTTCCCTTCAGGGTGAATCTTATTAACTGTGGGGATTCTATGACTTCCACCTATTGTCATCAGAAAGTTGTCCTCAAGCTTAAAGTAATAATTGTTCTGATTTTCATTTAAATAAGTGTCTATCAAGTCCCTATCTCCCGCCGTAAGGTATAACACAATGGCAGTGCTAAGCCTTTTCTGCTGGCCTAAACAGAATCACAAAGTTTACATTTTAATAAAAAATAATAATTAAAAGTTATAGCTATTTTATAGTTTAATTGTTTTCACAAATGCACTACATGTATTACAATATTTTGTCCCTATTAGCTTATTTTCTCATTGCCCATTTCCTGTGTTCCTCTGTTGCCTTCAGCCTGCTGCATGGCGCGGCGTGGCCGCTGTTTAATGATCTGGTTAAGAGTGCTCATCCAATCACATTTCACTTCTGTTTCTCTATGGACTCGAGAGCTGATTAAATTATATGAGAAGGCCTTCTAGCGTCTGTTTTGCCACAGGGCCCGTGTGACCATTAACGTGCGCTGTGATTGGTCAGTGTGTCAGTACACACTCAGTGACAGTGGGAGTACATGGCCACCTGTTGCTGGAACTGAAGCGCACTGATAAGCCGATCAGCTGTTAAAACTAAACAGCAGGCGTAGGTACCAAATCCATGGCCCGCCATTGCACAATGATGATTTTAGCCTGTGGCCCACTTCCATTTGCTGTATTATGAAGTGTGTGTGTGTCTGCGGCGATATTCTCGGGAATTCCAGACACTGTATCTGTGGAAAGTGAGATCCAAAAATGAAATTTCTGCTTATCGCCATTGGTGCCGCCAGAGAGAACAAAACAGAACTCTTTGAGCTTGTAACTTTAATTCAAGGTTTCATGACAATGTTATGTTTCTTGTACAGTAGTGTTTGGTGTCATGCTGCTAGCATGGCTAAAAACAAACGCACGGCCTTTAGTTCAAGCACTAAGCTGAAACAACGGGAAATGTGACAGACTCCAGCTCCTTGTGTGTGTGGGTTTCATTTATCAACTTCTTGCTTTAACATTTAAAGTTTTCATTTAGTGGTGCTTTAACTCAAAGTTGTCTCTCTTCAACTACAAGAAGTGTAAACAGTGTGCCTTTTCAAAATTACATTGAGTCCAGCCCACAGAACAGCAGCAAGAGCTCTAACTGGCCCGACTGGCTCCTGTGTTGGCCAATCAGAACTCCTGCTGCTGCTCTGATGCGTTGATGGTCCAGTTTTCCTTCAGGCTGACAAAACTGCTTGATTTTTAACAGGAAGCCACAATGACGTCAGAGGACCTTTTGAACACTCTGGAGGATTTAAGAGACGATGAATTTAAGGACTTCCACTGGTATCTGCAGCAGCCTGACATACTGGAAGGCTTCCAACCTGTCAAAGTGTCCAAGCTGGAGAACGCAGAAAGGCGGGACACAGTGGATCTGATGCTGAACACCTTTAAACTTCCTGGAGCTCTGAAGGTGACCAAGAAGGTTTTGGAGAAGATAAACAGGAATGATCTGGTGCAGAGACTGTCAGACGCCAGCTCAGGACCAGAAGGTCAGTCACACTTTGTTCATTTGTTTATTTCTTGCAAAAAGAGTGGATTGAAGTGGGCAACAAAATACATGTAAAGGAACATTCTGTACAATGTACAGAAGCTCATTGTATTCATCAAAGAAAATAATTGGAAGCCTGATCTCGTACAAATCACACTCCAACAAATAAGCTATCCAAGACAACATTACATTACCGTCAATAAAAAAATGGAATACAATTAACAAGCGCTGATTAACTTGATGATACATAATAAGAAATAAGTCAAATTGATAACATCTACATAACCTCTCACACAGCGTCGGTGGATGTCAATGATGTTGGAGAGACTTTAGAGAATAAAGGAACTTCCTGCTCTCAGATTGAAGGTAAAGCTGCTGTATTTTCTGGTCTGGAAGCCCTGAGGGACAAAGTGTAGTAGACGTTGTCGTGCAGCGAATCTTGAGAAGATTGCGGATCACAACGTCTCAAAATACTAGAATACTTTCCACACACAACTTGCTCCGCCTTTAACTATAAACTCAGTTTGACTGTTCTTTAGTTTCTCTTCAGAAACATACCTTTAACAAATCAAAAAGCATGCATTAACTGAAAGGGGCATCTGTAAACATGCAGCCTTATGTTTTTGTTCTATTTATGTCACACAGACGGGATTGTTCCAGTACCAGAGTCACGACACATCTCATATTACCAACACTTGCTTCAATCACACCTCCAGGATAAGTTCATGTGTGCACAAGAGGGGTGGGCAGAGAAGAAGGATGAGCAGCATCTCGATGATATCTACACAGAGCTGTACATCACAGCCGGGGGTGACGTACACATCAACAAACAACATGAGGTCATGCAGATTGAGGCGGTGGTGGTGAAGCCAGCAGGAACAGAAAAAACAATTAAACCGTGTGACATGTTCCAACACCCCTCTGGAAGATATAAACCCATGAGAACAGTGCTGACGAATGGAATCGCAGGAATTGGCAAAACTTTTCTTGTGCGCAAGTTTGTATTTGACTGGGCTGAAGGAAGAGCCAATCAAGATGTGCATCTCATTTTCCCCTTGACCTTCCGCCAGCTGAATTTATGGAAGGGAGAAAGGTTTTGTTTGGCAGAGCTCATTCATGAATGTATCACGGAGACCAGAGACATCAAGGAAGAAGCTCTTAATCACATCTTCACAACTCTGCAGTCATCAGGAAACACCAACTATGACAAGAGTGAATTCAAACTTCTGTTTGTGTTGGATGGACTTGATGAGAGCCGTCTTCATCTGGACTGCTCTACCAGTGAAAATCAGGCCGTCAACATTGACGTGACAGCGTCCACCTCAGTGGATGTGATGATGACGAACCTCATCAAGAAGAAACTGCTTCCCTCTGCTCGCCTCTGGATAACCACACGACCTGCCGCAGCCAATCAGATTAATTCAGATTTTGTTGACATGGTGACGGAGGTCAGAGGGTTCACTGACCCACAGAAGGAGGAGTACTTCAGGAAGAGATTCAGAGACGAGGAGCAGTCCAGCAGAATCTTCTCCCACATCAAGAGATCACAAAGCCTCCACATCATGTGCCACATCCCAGTCTTCTGCTGGATCACTACTACAGTTCTGGAGGATGTGTTGAAGACCAGAAAGGGAGGAGAGCTGCCGAAGACCCTGACTGAGATGTACACAGAATTCCTAGTGTTTCAGATTCATCAGACAAACAAGAAGTATGACCAAAAAAAGTGCATTCAGTGCATTAAGTCTTTAGCAAAACTGGCTTTCCACCAACTGGAAGAGGGTAAACTGATCTTCTACGAGAAAGACCTCAAAGAGAGTGGCATCGATGTCAGTGGAGCCTCGGTGTGCTCAGGAGTGTTCACAGAGATCTTCAAAGAGGAACGTGGGAGGAAGAATGATGAAGACAAGATGTTTAGCTTTGTCCATCTGAGTGTTCAGGAGTTTTTGGCAGCTTTCCATGTGGAGAGGGCAGTCATTAACAAACACAAGAACGTGATGTGCGAGCCAGGGCAGAACAGTGGTGAACAAATGCAAATGCTTTTCAGCAAAACTTCTATGACTGAGGTCCACATGTTTGCTATTGACAAGGCCTTGAAGAGTCCAAATGGACACCTGGACCTGTTCCTCCGATTCCTCCTGGGTCTTTCTCTGCAGACCAATCAGACTGGTCTACGGGGCCTACTGAAAAAGACGAAAAGCTCAGAGGCTGATCAGGAAACAGTTGAGTACATCAAGAGAAAGATCAGCGAGAATCTGTCTCCAGAGAGAAGCATCAATCTGTTCCACTGTCTGAATGAACTGAATGATCGTTCTCTAGTGGAGGACATCCAACAGTACCTGAGTTCAGGAAGTCTCTCCACAGATATACTGTCACCTGCTCAGTGGTCAGCTCTGGTCTTTATCTCACTGTCATCAGGAAATGATTTGACTGTGTTTGACCTGAGAAAATATTCTGCTTCAGAGAAGGCTTTTCTGAGGCTGTTGCCAGTCGTCAAAGCATCCAACAAAGCTCTGTAAGTGCAGATACTAACTGTGTAGGATTGTTCTCCACAACGTGAAGCCTTAATAAACTCCAATGTTTAGTCAACAACTGTATTAGTTGATCAATTGAAGTCTGTCAAATTGTTACTTGAGATGAATGAATGAAAATTACAAATTTCTCATATACTAGATCATAGAGACAGTGTCAGTGTTTGTCTTCATTTCATACTCTTCTTCAGGCTGAGTGGCTCAAATCTGTCAGAGAGAAGCTGTGAAGCCCTGGCGTTACTTCTCAGCTCCCAATCCGCTCTGAGAGAGCTGGACCTGAGTAACAACAACCTGAAGGATTCAGGAGTGAAGCTGCTCTATGCTGGACTGGAGAGTCCTCACTGTAGACTGGAGACTCTCAGGTCAGATCACGTTGGGCTGCTTTTGGGTAACGCTGCATTGTAAATTGCAGAAATTCCAGGTGAACACACAATAGTAATATGGAAACGTGAAGGCTCTAGTGCACATACATTGAGAATGGATTTTAGCTAAGTAGTACACCTCGTGTCCAACTTATTGCCATATATATGGACTCTGAATCTTTGATTGAGAGACAACAATATATAAAACCCATTTAGACAGAAAATCCTCATAAATTCTGTCATAAGTTCTCATCATAACGATATTATTGGTGAAACAAATGTTTGCTGGTAACTGTAACAGATACATATTGCTTTGTTTTTTTTACTGTCTTTTTGATGGACATATGTGTGCATTTTACATCATAACAACAATCCAAAAATGTACTTATAAATACATTGAACATATCTTGGATGTTAAAGCAAAAACTAATGCAAATATTTTACGTTTTTCAGATTGAGTCAATCCAAGCTGACAAAGAATTGCTGTCAGGAGCTCTCATCAGTCCTCAGCTCACAGTCTTCCCTTCTGAGAGAGCTGGACCTGACCAACAACTACCTGCAGGATTCAGGAGTGAAGCTGCTCTCTGCTGGACTGGAGAGTCGTCACTGTACACTGGAGACTCTCAGGTCAGATCTTACCGTGGCGCTTTCGTCTCACACCTTGTTTTCCCAGTTTACAGGGTTTAAAAATTAAGGAGCAGAACATTTTTTTAATGTCAGTTTGTGATGGAATTTATAACCAACTCAAATGTTTTTGTATTAGTATAAGTAATACGCTCACTATTTATAGCTGATAAAGTCTGCAAACAAGAGTAACTCACTGTAGCCGACAAAAAACACGCTTGGCAGCTAAAGTTTCACAGAGAGATGATGTCAGGACTTCACATCAGTTCTCAGCTCCCAGTTATTTAGTCAGAGTGAGCTGGACCTATATACGCGAGATCCTCCATTACCAATGATTAACTCACATGGGAACATTCTAAAATTGAGAAGCTTTTTATTTTTTATATTGTAGACATTAGAAACAGTGTCAGTATATGTATTCATCACAAACTCTCCTTCAGGCTGAGTGGCTGTAATCTGACAGAGAGAAGCTGTCAAGCTCTGACCTCAGTCCTCAGTTCCCAGTCTTCTCGTCTAAGAGAGCTGGACCTGAGTAACAACGACCTGGAGGATTCAGGAGTGAAGCTGCTCTCTGCTGGACTGGAGAGTCCACACTGCACACTGGAGACTATCAGGTCAGATGCTACTATGATGCTTTTGTGTAACAATGTTCTTTGGTTTGGTTTTTTATTATATGCCTGTTGCTGAAACAGAACTTTATTTTTCATTCAAATCAAAATAATGATCATGACTATTTATATAGTTTGTCTGTGTGCATCTTGACCACGTTCAGATCATTATATCTTTGCGTTTTGAATCATAAACAAATTCTAACAAGATTAGGAACATTTGTATTACCTCTTTGCGGCTCTCATCATGGCGACTGCTAAGCCAGTGGCTTTCAGCTAACTGTGCTCCAGTACAAATTACAGCAAAACTGACGACAGAGCCAAACAGTGTTTACCTGAGAGGGAACCGGAGGTGGTGCTACGCTTCTGTGACGTTAACCGGCGTACGAGTGCAGTGCTGACTAGTAGCTATAGTGCATTTGACCGATTCAATTCCAAAATTGAAACTGTCTTGTGTCCACACATAAAGTACTGAGACACTAAATTGAAACATAGAACATATGGTTTACTTATTTAGGTTGAGTCAAACCAGGCTTACAAAGACCTGCTGTCAGGGGATCTCACCAGTCCTCAGCTCCCAGTCCTCTAGTCTGAGAGACCTGGACCTGAGTAACAACGACCTGGAGGATTCCGGAGTGGAGCTGCTCTCTGCTGGACTGGATAATCTACACTGCACACTGGAAACTCTCAGGTCAGTATACATCTTTTGTTGAACAGATGACCATGTAGATGCTACTGGACATACATGTTGATGCCAATGATGATGTCCAACAATTGCAGGAGTGTGTACTGTGTGTACCAGGAAACACTGCGGTAACAAGTCTTTGCAAGACAATTTCTAGACCTAGAAAATATACTTCAATTATGCAGCAAATTCATTCAACAAATCCGAATGTTAACTGATTCTGTTTATCATTGGTTCTGATGACATTCACACACAGGAATGGTGAGGAAGTCTAACACTGAGCTAATTCTAATCAGTAAATTCACACTAACAAGGAAAAGGACACCCATTGATACACAAAAATACATAATTGTGTGTGTGTGTGTGTGTGTGTGTGTGTGTGTGTGTGTGTGTGTGTGTGTGTGTGTGTGTGTGTGTGTGTGTGTGTGTCTCTCCAGGCTGTCGGGCTGTCTAATCACAGAGGAAGGCTTTACCTCTCTGGCCTCAGCTCTGAGATCCAACCCCTCCCACCTAAGAGAGCTGGACCTGAGCTACAACCATCCAGGAGACTCAGAAGTGAAGCTGCTGTCTGCTGGAGTGAAGGATCCACTCTGGAGACTGGACACTCTTAGGTATGAATACAACAGCTCACATACTTTCTCTGTCACACTGACGAGCTCAGGACCTTCGGTTCACAGTCTTTACCAGCAGCACCGCTGATAACAGTGAAGACAGATGAAGCTTAGAAGCTTTTCTCAGGACGTTGCTTCTACAGAATTCTGAATGAGTTACAGATATCTGACTAAGCGCCTGTTCGACATCTGAGTGCTTTGTGTCTTCCTCCAGAGTGGATCACAGTGGAGAGCAGTGGCTGAGACCTGGTATGAGGAAGTGTAAGTGTGTTTACTTTGATTCATGAAAACAAGGCAGCACATGTTTAAATAAAACGTCCGTCTATCTGCATTCAATTCTCAGTGTGAAAGAAGATCCAAAAAGATGATTTAATTGTCAGTCTGTTAATGAAGCAACAGATAAACCCATCAGGTGTGTTGGATGATAACCTGCATTGTGTCTTGTTCGCCATCAGATGCCTGTGAACTCACACTGGACACAAACACAGCAAACGTAAACGTCAAACTGTCTGACAACAACCGGAAGGCGACAGCAGTGACAGAGGAGCAGCCGTATCCTGATCACCCAGAGAGGTTTGACTACTGGCCTCAGCTGATGTGTAGAAATGGTCTGACTGGCCGCTGTTACTGGGAGGTCGAGTGGAGAGGAAGGGTTTACATATCGGTGACTTCCAGAGGAATCAAAAGAAGAGGAAACAGAGCTTACTGCAGGTTTGGAAAGAACGATCACTCCTGGAGTCTGTCGTGTTCTGACGTTGAAGGTTATTCTGTCTGGCACAACAAGAAAAGTACACGTCTCTCTCTCTCCTTCTCCTCCTCCTCCTCCTCCTCCTCCACGGTATCCAACAGAGTAGGAGTGTATGTGGACTGGCCTGCTGGCACTCTGTCCTTCTACAGAGTCTCCTCGGACACACTGATTCACCTCTACACCTTCAGCACCACATTCACCGAGCCTCTTTATCCCGGGTTTGGGTTTGGGCTTGGGTTATTCTCATATAGTCCATCAGTGTCGCTGTGCTCACTGTAAGAGGGGGAGTATCCTCTTGTGTGTAGAGAAATGCTCAACACACACACACACACTTTTGAAGTCATGTTTGCTGAAGATTACAAGACAATATGTTTGTCTCTTTTTACTCCAGCAATTTAACTGAATGTCTGTAATTTTAAATACCTTAAAAAAACAACAACGTTAACCTGTTTTGTGGTGCAACAGTGTTCTTTCACACACATATGTAAAGTATATATTTTCAATAAAGGTTCCATGTGAAAAATAATATAAAAATATTATTTTATTTTTCCAACAAATGTGACAATCATCACATTTGTATGTAAATTAGTATTAGAACATATCCCTGTGACATGTTTAAAAAGACAGAATCAGATTAAAGTTGTTAATAGCATGCATCATTAAAGGTGGAAACGTCTTTCAGTTTATTTTTTATACAGTAAATATATTTATATAAATGGGTAGAGGTGAGTGTCAGTGTTACAGTTATGTCAACAAGCCTTGATCCTTTCACAAATTGACTGATAGTATAAAATAATAATAATATTATAAAGATAATTCAATGTATTTTATCACACTTCCCATGATGCTTTTGGGTGACACACACACAGAAGTCAGCCCAGACTCCATTAAAACAAACAACATGTGTTTTTTATATGTTTTATGTCTGTAGCAAATATTGCCATCTATCAGTCTGTCATAAATGTATTGGAGTAAAAAGTGCAGTATTTATTCTGAGATGAAGTGGAGTAGAAGTATAAAGTTACATCGTGTTTAAATACTCAAGTCAAAATACTTAATACTACATTTAAGTAAATGTACGTTCAACACTGAATCTTGACTGAAGCTTTGGGCAATCATAGAAATAAAATATAATGATAAAATCCATTGGCAAAAGCAGGGGTTTAACTGCCGCTATAAAGTCACGTAACATAGACGTCTTCGTTGATGCCTGACTGTAAAACGTCACAAAATCACCAACTCGTTTCAGGCTTCGTTTGAGTTGATACGTCATCAAGTATCTCGTGTATAATACATAATATGTAATAATAAATATGCTTCATATTTAATAACATGACTTGAGAACAGTTAAACTAACCCTTTGAACGCCGCTAATCAAATTGTTCAGGCAGCTCGTCGGCCACCTTTATCCGGACACCACGCTCCGAACCGGAGAAGCAACTGATCTCTGAAGGTGAGAGCGACAATTATATCATCACAGGTTCGTTTTTGACTAAAATCTTTGGTTTAAGCTTAATTTTCTGCTCCTCAGCTGAGTTTACAGACAACCGACGAGTCTAACAGACAGGCAGCTGCTTTACTCCGTTACACAACTGTGTGAGCAGGTTAGATAACACAGAGTCATTGTTTAGTTTGTTTTGGTGTTTTATTAATTAAATGACAGGATGAAGCTAACGCTAAGCTAGTTTATGCAGCCAGGAGTTTGTTTACCAACGCTCACAAGCGTTTGTACTGTGACGTCACACTGAGTTTATTAGGTGCACCTAGCTAATGCTAGTATGCTAGTGGTGGAGGAAGTGTTGAGATAATTTACTGAAGTAAAAGTACAACTACCACACTGTAAAAGTACTCTGTTACTAGTAAAAGGTCTGCGTCGAAAATGTTACGTCAGTAAAGGTGCGTGAAAATGTACACAAAGTACACAAATGTACTTGTGTAACTGTTGCACTGTTATACAAGTACACACATGTACTTGTGTAACTGTTGCATTGTTATACATGATATTATTATTATTATTATTACTTGCACATTCATGTAAAAGCAAGGATTTACTGTTGAAGTTGGTGATCTTTAAGTATAGAGTAGTAATTAAAACTGTCAAGTAAATTTAGTGAGGTAAACAGCACAGTATATGTAATGGCAATACATGGAAATACTCGGGTAAAGTAGAACACGTTTCTTAAGTACCGTACTTGAGTAAATCTACTAAACTTCATTCCACCACAGATGCAACACTGCAGTGAATCGTGAAGGTTATAATGTTCAGTTTGTAGTTTGTGGTGTTTTTCTTTTTCTCATTGATATAAATAGGGTGGGCAAAATAATAGAAACACCTGTCAGCATAACACAATACAGTTCAAGAAATTAGTCAATTTAATTTGAGGAATAAATAGCTTATAAAACATCCGAAAATAGTTAAGCGTTCATCATAATTGACAAATATGTATTTGTCTGACCAAAAGTCCCGAACTAAAACGTAATCAGTTTAAAACCTATAACAAGTATTCTCACGACCGGTTAATCGGATCATTATTCTTATAAAATCCCCAAAAAATAGTGAAACATGTGCATCACAGTATTTCCAATTTTACCGAGGGTGACATTTTCTGTCCAAAGACTCAAAAGATATTCAGTTTGCAATAATATACAAAACAAATGATATTAAAGAGAAAAGCAGTACATTCTTAACTTGGAGAAGCTTTTGTTTAACGTACAAGAAAAAATGACTTCATGTTGAGTTGAATGAAAACTAATTCTGATTTGTTTGTTTGTTTTAAGGAATTAATGAATCGTTTCAGCTCTAAAAACTCAACGAGAGTGTGTGTGTGTGTGTGTGTGTGTGTGTGTGTGTGTGTGTGTGTGTGTGTGTGTGTGTGTGTGTGTGTGTGTGTGTGTGTGATCTGAATGAAGTAAAATGAAGATAGTAGAATGACAACAAAGTTAATCACAAAACATCGTCTGTGTCATAACTAGAAAACAAAATAAATCATCGTATCTCATCTCCTTTTTTCTTTCGTATAATTTTTCGCACCGTGATATTATCGGGTAAACGGACACCGATATAATCTCGGATCTATTTTCTATGCGAACGGAGAGCTGACATTCGTCCTTGTTTATGTCCCCCAGCTCGGTGCCCGTCGGTCATGGGTCTGCGGGGGTTCTGGCAGGGCAACAAAGTGCTGCTTGTGATGGTACCGAGTCTGGCGCTGATCCACTGGGGCTGGTACCACCTGAAGGAAAACCCACAGCTGCACAAACCCAAAGAGGAGTACATTCCTGAGCCCGGCATCGTGGCTTACGTTTCTCCCCGTGCCGCCCAGCCCGCTGCCGCCGAGAGCAAGTAACCCACTCGGAGGTATTACACTGTGTTTCGCCCTGCAGCACCTGCAGCCGGCTTCCTGTGCTCAGATAATCAACCACCACCACCGAGGTGTGTTCAGCTGCAGTTCCTCTTCTGTCCACTAGATGCTGCTCCAAGAAAACTCTCTGGACTCTATATTGAGGCAAATGGGGGGGGGGAAACAAAATTCTCTCCATTAATACAAATTGAATGCAGGTTTTACACAACAAGTTAAATATTGTGTTGAAACAGCGTTCACTTAAATTACAAACAAACATTTAGTGTCTTACTTAAAGGCGACATGAGGAGGATTTTCCTAAAAATAAAAATAAACAATGTATAGACTCGTACAAGAATGCACGACTTCTCCGATTACAAATTTGTTGCACGCCCAAACTGTGGAGGTCAGACAAAAAGTTTGTATCATAAACAATTTGAGACTGAATAACCTCCACATCCACACACACACACACACACTATGTAAATGACCCAAACGTCGTGAAGGTGCACACTTTCCACCACATTTAAGGCCCCCGAGACGCAAAAATCTGGCGGCAAATTTTGCTCGGGGTCCAGATTAACTCTCTGCACGCCGTTGACCCCCGAACCGTGAAACAAGCGTTCATGAAGCAGCTCAGGTGGACTGACGCGTAGATCAGACCTGTGACTCTGAACATTAGAAGCGATTCAGGTTTCCTGAGCAAGATCAAAGTGTTTGCAGCCGAGACCGGAGACTCAACCTGCAACTATCTAACCCAGGGTCTTTTTTTTTTTTTTTCAATGCGTCTCTCCGTCAGGCTCATAAATAAATATAAATGTGGACCAGAGGCTTAAAAATAAATGCATACTTTACTTGGTGATTAGCGTTGGTGGGCAAAAAAAAAGACTCAACCACCTCATCCTGTATGTGCAAATGTCCTTAAAAACTAAATATAAAAATAGCAGAGTAAGAAAAATTTAAACAAAAGATGGAAAGAGAGTGAATGAAAAGAAAAAGAAAATACAACTATTGAAAAAGAAAATTTAATTTCTAATAATAAGAGGAAAGAAAAGGGAATAAATGAAGGCTGTCTTGTGTATAACTTCTTAAGATACTCTGTTGTGCTCCAAATATGTAGTTTATTTCTCTTTCTAGGGCAACGTTTTGATCTGTGAGATCTTCTCATTGCAAGTATTAAAGAAACAATAAATAAAAGGCAGCCTCCGTCCTTTCTATCCTGATATTTCATGCATAAACGGGACGTTTCAGAGAATGTGAATGGTCATGAAAATGTGCCTCAAAGGCCTGGAAAAAAAGCCTGCATGAACCCTGGTGCTTTGACCTGCACATAAATCAAGCTGTGTGTTCCGTGTCCCTGCAGAGGCGTCGGTATGAAGCCCCGCAGCTGGCTCAGGAGGAACTGGCTGTGGGCGGCCGGCGGCGCGTTCGTCAGCATCCACCTGGCCACCTGGCTGATGCAGAGGGCCATGAAGGGCTCCGTGCGCTCCGAGGCTGCGCTCAAGCAGAGACCGGACTGACGCTCTTCGTCACTAAACACATTGTGTGTGTGTTTAACAAACTGCGTGTGTGTGTGTTTAACACACAGCGGAGGACCGCGACCGACACGACCATTGATGAACTCTCTCAGATGACCGCTTAGAATTTTAAATTATGAATCCGAAAACTGAATTCGGTGGACTTTTTGTGTGTGTGTGTGTGTGTTTTCTTTTACTTTTGATTTAAATGTTCAAAAGTGAGCTGTGATTTACTGTAAATCAATCAATAAACCAATAAAATTATCAAAAGTATCAATCAAATACAGTTGTGTGTGCATCAAAGCCTACTTGTTTGGGACTATTTTCAGCGGCGGATTAATACACATTCGGTGCTCTAGTCTGGAGAGTATTTGTGGCAGCAGGACGGTGTGTGTGTGTGAGACTATTTTATATATTGTACCTTGTGCTTTAAAAAAAAATTGCTTAAAAACTTAAAACGGCTTTCAGTAATATGTATTTTATGAAAGGTTTTCTGGTCGTTTCCAGTTACGCTGAATCTCTTTTGTTTGTTCTTCCAACCTGTAACCACAGTGACGATGTGAAGGAGGAGAACGATGTCCTGAGAGATCAAAGTGTGGAGGAAAAAAATTAAAACTTTAGTCACCGTTTGAACTTTTGCGCAGACTCTCCCATTTTAAAGAAGGTCTAACGTAAAGCGAGAGCCGCTTAATCTGCTGTCTCTCCTCCTTCGCCGTGAGTCAGGAGTGAGGAAATGTCATCAAATCGTGGACTTGGCTGAAAGAACTGGGCTGTGACTCGTGTGGGGGGGAGAAGAGAGGAATGAAAAACATGTTTCCATCTAAATACTCAGGAATCCAATCGTGAAATTCAGCGTGTAACTTTGTGTTCTGCAGTTCTCCTTCCAGCAGGGTTCTTACGGTCATGGAAAACCTGGAAGAGTCATGGAAATTTAAAATGGTTATTTCAAGGCCTGGAAAAAATTAAATCCCAAAAGTTTTGGAAAAGTCATGGAACTGTGTTATATTCATGTGTTCATGTCGTTCATTTACGCTGAGTTTGAAATAATTATATGCTTTTAAAAGAAAGACGCTCAAAATATAAGCAGGCATACATACAGGCATCTATATAAATGTTTATTCTTTTAATCAAACTATTGTCTCTGATCCCAGTTAGAGCCAATTTCGGCTCTAGGCTTTTTTTTCTTTTTTTCCTGTGTTTGAGTCGTCGTAGGAACCCCAAATTAATTCCAATACTTGTGTTTATTGTATGTATTTGTTCAGCAACATCTTGGGAAAAAAATGTATATCTGCAAAAAAATCACTTTTAAAAGATATTTTGATCATAACTATGAACATCCATCAAGATTTCCCAAAAATGCCTCCTTGAGCGGTCACCGAGTTTTTCAAACTGTATTATGGTGCCCTAACAACAGCCCACATACTAATAAGACACCTTTTGGGAAAGATTAGGACCTAAAGAATCGGAATATGCACCACAATTCATACTAGAACACATTTGGGTGTTAAAAGGACTTTCAATCAAAAAACTGTGTTGTTCGGTTCAAAAATTTAGTTTACGTAAATACTTAAACTTAACGGTTACTTGAATTATGTTTCACACCAGATGTCTGTTCTCACAAGGGTTGCGGTATTGTAGCAATTTAAATGAAGTTAAAGAACAATGTGGTTCCGGAGATAATATGTTGTTGTTTTTTGTCTGATAATAGGAGCAGGGGGGATTTTCGCACACTGTTTTTAAAGGGTTAAGGTTTACTGTATGCTTTGTATTCTCATTGTTAGTTTAAACCTGAGGATGGCGCCGCTAGACGGATTGGTCCATGAACGTCTGAGCCCAAATCGGACCAATCCGTTGAGTAGATTATGTGAAACGTTTACTGGGGCAAGGAGGTAGAAAAGTCCTTACGACTCATCCTCTGGAGACCACGAATGTCTGCACCGTATTTCCAATGCCGATGCATCCTGTAGGGTCGACGCCACCGTGATCCACAGAGCCGTGCAGTCAGCAAGAAGAAAAGCAGCGTGAAAGCTGAGGAAACTTTTCTGCATTCTGCTTTGTTTTTCCAAATCAATACCGTAACGAGGTTTCCATAATTACAGGTTGTGTTTCGCTGAATCAGAATTACTCGTTATCGCTGGCCGGCCTCCAGAGAGACGATCCTCCAGCCATTGATCGTCCTCCAGGCCTGCAGACGTGCGCCAACCAGTTCATGTTATTGTGGATCAATGGATGAATGTTATGGGATGCCACTCAGGAGATCTGCATAATGTTCAAGAAACTATGTGCAAGAGCAGCAGTTTTATTTAGCATTTTTGTGATATTTTATTGGATTTCTTAAGACTGCAAGTGTTCCTGAGACAGATTGCAAATTAAAAGACGTGCAGTGACATTAACTTGAGACAAAAGAGGCAGAAATCTCAGTGACAGATACCGTAAACGTCGGGTTACGAGCCGCTACTACCTTCGGTCAGTGTCCCCGTTAGCTCCCCGCTGTAGCCAGCTGGGGCTCCTGCTAGCGCTCCGTTGCTACGCTATGCTTATTACAGCACGTAGGAATTGGACTAATAAAAACACAACAGCCTGGATTGACAGGGGAGTGAGGAAATTAATGTTATTGTTTGTTTTTCATAATTTGGGCAGAGTGACCCTTTGACAGATCTCAGTGTCCTCCAGAAGCACATCAGAGACCTCCTCCTCTTCCTCCTCCTCCTCCTCCTGCTCCTCTTCCTCTTCCTCCTCCTCTTCCTCCTCCTGCTCCTCCTGCTCCTCCTCCTGCTCCTCTTCCTCTTCCTCCTCCTCCTGCTTCTCGACCTGCTCCTCCTCCTCCTCCTCCTCCTCCTCCTTTTCCTGCTCCTCTTCCTCCTCTTACTGCTCCTCTTCCTCCTCCTCGACCTGCTTCTCCTCCTGCTTCTCCTCTCCTCCTCTTCCTGCTTCTAGACCTGCTTCACCTCCTGCTTCTCCTCCTCTTCATCCTGCTCCTCCTCCTCCTCTTCCTCCTCCTCCTGCTTATCGACCTGCTTCTCCTCCTTCTTCCCCCCTCTTCCTCCTGCTCCTCTTCCTGCTCCTCCTCCTCCTCAAACTCCTCCTCTTCCTCTTCCTCCTCGACCTGCTTCTCCTCCTGCTTCTCCTCTCCTCCTGCTCTTCCTCCTCCTCCTCCTCCTCTTCCTGCTCCTCCTCTTCCTCCTCGACCTGCTTCTCCTCCTGCTTCTCCTCTCCTCCTCCTCCTGCTCCTCCTGCTCCTCCTCCTCATCTGCTCCTCCTGCTCCTCCTGCTCCTCCTCCTCCTCCTGCTCCTCCTCATCCTGCTCCTCCTCCTCCTGCTCCTGCTCCTCCTCCTCCTCCTCCTCCTCCTCCTCCTCCTCCTCCTCCTCCTCCTCCTCCTCCTACTCTTCCTCATCCTGCTCCTCCTCCTCCTCCTGCTCCTCCTCATCCTCCTGCTCCTCATCCTCATCCTGCTCTTCCTCATCCTGCTCCTCCTCCTCCTCCTGCTCCTCCTCATCCTCCTGCTCCTCATCCTCCTCATCCTCCTGCTCCTCCTCCTCCTCCTGCTCCTCCTCCTCATCCTCCTGCTCCTCCTCCTCCTCGTCCTCCTCCTCCTCCTCCTCCTCCTCCTCCTCCTCCGTCTGGATTGAGATAACGAACACGTGCAGGTTCCCACAAACATCCGTCACTCCACAGCGGTGATGTCGCTGTCTGCTCCGGGCCTGCTGGAGGTCGGAGGTCAAAGACGTTAAGATACTGCGGATTCCTTCGACTCGTGACTCAGAACCAGAGGTGGATTTATGTTGTGTTTGACTGTTGCCAGACATGGTGGCCGCCAAGCAGATAGTTTCATGCAGATCAGTTCTCATGGAAAAGTGCTTTACATATAAATAATTCAATATAATTGTTTTTAAATATTGATACTATACTGATAATCTTTATCCATTCATTTAAATATCATCTCTGTGCCAATCACTTCATTCAGTTTCCTAATGACTGATGATACACACAAACGATCTATCCAGATATTGGCGTCTGAAACATCTGAACTCGGTCCACAGTAAGAGAATGCAATTAAACAGTGAAGATGTTTTAAGATCTCAACAGAAAGATCTTTTGCAGAAAGAAATACTGTTTATTTCCAATCATCATCTCATTGAGTCTAAAATATTAAAAGGACAGGTCGACATTTTCTGTCTAAAAACAATACCCACGTGCAATTACAAAAACAAACACAAGGTCGTAAACTCTATGGAACCTTGAAGAGATCGGCCTTTTGTGCAAAAACACAATATAAAATGAGGCTTCAGCAGTCTGAGCGAGACAAATAAAAGTCCCTCGTTTCTGTTTCTGTGCTGAGGGACAGTCACACAACGAGGTCACACATTTGGACATGTATGACTTGACGTGTTGCTGAGAAGCACCTGAATGCACCACATGGAGGAAGAGACGTGTCAGCCGGGTCTGAGCCGCATGAACGGGGACGTTAGTGTGTCGCCGACAGACTTGTTGCGGTTCCATACCTGTCCACCAGGAGCCCTCAGTGAGCTCCAGCTCTCTTTTTTATTGTGACCTATGGTTTACTATATTTAAAAGGTTTGCCATACAATTGTTTAATAATACTATAAATAATAATCTGCTCACAGAGGATTGATTCCATTTTCAGCTGTTGATTTGATCAGCAATAATTCAGATTTTCATGTGAAGTGACAAATGACAATCATTCATACTGAAGTAAAAGTAGATATCTTATAGTATAACAAATACAGAAGTATCAGCATTCAAATATCCTTAAAGTACGAAAAAGAAAAGTACTCATTGTGCAGAATGGCCTATTATAGAATAACAATAATTATAGTATTGGTTAACCAATGATAATAATATATTAGTTTATTACATTTATATTATTAATCTGAGTCTGCAACATAACTAAAGCTGTCAGATAAATGAAGTGCAGTAAAAAGTACTATATTTTCCTCTGAATTACAGTTTACTAGAAGTCTAAAGTAGCAGAAAATGGAAATACAGTAAGCATTTTTCTCCTTGTTGTGGTTTCTTTCCTTTGTCATCTTTGGCTTTTGCTTTTACTCGGCTTTGTTTGAATTCTTACCACTTTTTATTAGGTTTGTTCGGGCTGTTTTGACTTTTATGACTTTTATCGGCTTAGGGTGAATGGTTTCTCTGCCTTTTTTAGATTTTATTGTCCCACGCTTTCACCCGATCCGTTTACTTCCCAACAGAATAAGTGAGCCTCAGTTTAATCCTCATTGTGTTTGTTTAGGATTAAACTGCAGGATGATGGGGAGTCTTGTCTCGGAGAGACCGGCAGTAACAGAGTGTTCAGGATAAGAGCCGCCATTTCTCTTTTGACTTTTCAAACAAGAAGGTGAACAGTAGAATCGCGTTTGAGCAATGAGGGTTTTATTTTTGGTTTAAACTTTGAAACTACCAATTTATTTTCTTGAAGGTTTACTTCTATCAAAGAACATCTCTCACCACATCAATGGAAACAAAAAGTTGTTGATGTTAATCAATAATCTTTATTAGAGATGCTGGGAAGCTGATCGTGTTGGCTTCTGACAACACCAGGCCGTTTACCGCCTTTATGCTAAAGCTAAGCTAACCAGCGGCTGGCTGCTTCATATTTACCGTGCAGACATGAAGGTATCAATCGTCTCTTCTAACTCTCTGCAAGCATGCAAATGCAACAATTAACTGGAAATTATCTTGATAATCATTGAATATGTTTTTGAGCCTTTTTTCAAGCAAAAAGATTTTAAAAAAATGACTTGGTTCCAGCATACACTCGGTGAAACTGATTTATAGCAATGTATTTTTGTATTCTTAATTTTAATTCAAATTTTTACCTTAAGTTTATTGTAATTCTGTGTGGAAGGCGGACCAAGCCAAATACTTTTTTCATTATACGGAGTAACTGTTATCTGTGCATATGACAATAAAAATATCTTGAATCTTCCTCCATGTGATAATTTGCTGCTATCATGATGATAAATGAAACATATTTGTATTTTGGACGTTTGGTCCCACAAAACACGACAATTAAAGATCTAATTTTAGGCTCTGAGGAGCTTTTTTTATTCTTCTATAGACCAAATTATTAATTGATTGATTGAAACAATAATCATCAGATGAATAGATAAAAAGCCCTGAGGTTTGTGAGTATTCATGCAGAGCCTTCATAGAGAGGGTGGTCATCTGTATGATCAATCCTGGAACTTAACATATCCATTTTCAGTTATCATCTCACTGTTCAAATATTAATTTAAAATACTCGATGATGTTGGCTGATTACTGTGAGGCAGACTGATTTGTTTTGTTTGTCTCTGAATTCATGAACCAAATGTTCCTCTTGGACCAAACTCCCGATGGAGCGCTTGGTCTCTTGGTGTTTGCCATTTTAATTTGATATTGATCGCTTGGTTTGACCTCTCAGAGCGACGAGGAGGGTGCGTTTGTTTTAGTCACGGACACACACACACAGCTGAATAATGGGCCGTTATTATGGTGTAATTTAAGAGCAGCTTTAAATCCTTTTCGGTCCATAGAATGTGGAAAGGAAAGAATCCTTTCCACATTCCTGCAGCGCTCCCCTTCCCTGTGGTTACATGAGGCGGCCTTTAATATGTGTTTTGGTTTTCTGATGGAGGTTTTCTTTTGATTATTAGTTGAATAAAAAGCTCCATGGTACAAGTACCAAGTACAGCTTGACCTGCGTTGGCATTAAATATGTTTAATTCTGTAATTTACTGTCTCGCTGTAAAAAACTGTTCAACTGTCTATTTTATAGATATTCAACGCAACTTAAAGCAACATTCTTCTCCAGAGAACGTTTAAATCAGTTTCATCTGTGTGTGTCCAGTACAGGTGGTCAAGGACGTGTTTAGCTTAGCTTAGCACAAATACTAGAAGCAGTGGGGAACTGTTAGCCTAGCTTAGCACAAAGACTAGAAGCAGTGGGAAACTGTTAGCCTAGCTTAGCACAAAGACTAGAAACAGTGGGAAACTGTTAGCATAGCTTATCACAAAGACTAGAAACAGTGGTAAACTGTTAGCCTAGCTTATCACAAAGACTAGAAGCAGTGGGAAACTGTTAGCCTAGCTTATCACAAAGACTAGAAGCAGTGGGAAACTGTTAGCCTCGCACAATCAACAAAGAAAAAAACACCTTCTAGTACGAATTCTTACCAGCATCTCTAAATCTACCCCAATGCATGCGATTTCATATCTCAATCACAATATATATCAATACATAAATATGTTTGTATACAATACTTTACAAATGAAAAGTATTTTCTCATCTAATTAAGAACGCAATTGCAAATTAAACATTACAGTTTTATGTGAAGTGATGGAGAACAAAATGAATATATTTCCGGCCAAACACTGAACAAAAACTGAATAATCAGATTAGGGCAATAATTTAATTTGACTACACCAGGAATTTTCCCAGAAATTTGAGAAACATTTGCTCTTTTTTATCACTTAGACAATTTAACCCAATATCCTAACTGTGTGATTTCATTACGATATGATTCCATTGATAGTCCATAAATTGGCATATTGAATATCGCCCCCCCTTTACTTCTGATTGACATGTTGTATGATGAACAGATCTGGAAATAGAAATGTCAAAAGGAGACATTGCGGTTACCGATGGAGCAAATTGATGACCAACAACATTCATGTCATGACTGGACCCGTCCATGAAGGACAGCTTGTACTCGCTGACCTGCCGACCTTTTGGGTAATAACGCGTTTGTCAAACCACCGGACCACCCGGCTTACTGCCGGACCTCGCGCTGAGCTTGTAATGCTAATTTCCATTTTGTGACTTTGATCCCGACCGTACTATTTAACTTCCCCCTTTTTTTGTTGTGAACCACAACCCATTCATAAAACCGCGTTGGTTCCAGCCAAGACGATGCAGTGTCAAACTCATTTACATTTCTGCCGAGAGGATGTTGGTGTGTTGAGCATATCGCGGCTTGGCGGGCCCCCAGTCCCGCTCCTCCCATGGGGCTTTCTTCCAGGTTTCTTTCAGGATCCCTGCGGCCGGTGAGCAACGCCGCAAGATGTTCAACCCAAAACCAAAGCAGACAAACGGCATCCTAAGCGGTACTTTTCCTGTCAACGCGACCCACTGGTCCGACAGTGAACCAGGCTGAACTCGGAGCGGCGCGTTTGCATCTTTGTTTTTCCCCCCAAAAAAAACAGACCACCCAAACTGGACCGGTTCAAGTCATGAGAGCGAGCGCTATAGTCAGTTTAGCAGAATGTTTAACGATATTGTTCAGCTGCCGAAGTTTTAAACTGTGTTGTTCTTCATCGTGTGGCTTCGGAGATGCACACACTTCAAAACTCAGCCATTATCTCGTGAGTCAGGCTGGAAAAAAACTCTTGACACAAACACTCAGGTCGGCACACAGCAGCATGTGGTAGTCGTTACACTTCCCAAACTTCATTACACACACACACACACTTATGAGCACACACTCTGGGACGAGAATTCATGGTATGTACGGCGGTCTCTGCTGTGGGTTTGATGATCTGGCTTCAGGTCAGCTGGAGAAAAACTGTTGGCCTCAACACTAAAATTCTGATTATTAGGTATTTTTAATAAATCTCAATGGAGAAACTATGTAGTTATCGTTAGAAATAGAAATAGTGCTGGTCGTAACAGGAAAGTTAAAACAGCAAATCATTATTTTAAGAATACAAGTTTAAAGTGCCACTCGTGACCCCTCGAGGCTGCAGTGTTCATTAGAGCTGTAATATTAAAATAGCGGATTGTTCTTGACTCAGCCTGAAGCTGATACACTTGAACCTGAAATGCATATATTCATTTAAAAAAAAGATATGAAAGGTTCTGTCAGACATCCGGGTCTGAAAAGTGCCTTAAAGCTGCATTCTCTCTCCTGACCACCAGAGGGCGACTCCTCTGGTTGTATAGAAGTCTATGCTTCATGTGTTAAAGCTGCGTTCTCTCTCCTGACCACCAGGGGGCGACTCCTCTGGTTGTATAGAAGTCTATGCTTCATGTGTTAAAGCTGCGTTCTCTCTCCTGACCACCAGGGGGCGACTCCTCTGGTTGTATAGAAGTCTATGCTTCATGTGTTAAAGCTGCGTTCTCTCTCCTGACCACCAGGGGGCGACTCCTCTGGTTGTATAGAAGTCTATGCTTCATGTGTTAAAGCTGCGTTCTCTCTCCTGACCACCAGGGGGCGACTCCTCTAGACCATAAAGCAGGGTATGCTTTAGGGCGGGGCTTACTGTGATTGACAGGTCTCTACCGCAGCGTCTGGTAGTCAACAACTACCGGTCTGGTAGTTCTTCGAGTTTATGTCTTACGACTTTAACCCTTTCAGTTCATGAAAGTTAATTGTGTGATAGCACAGGTGAAGTTATGGTCAATGTGAGTGTGTGTGTGTTGTGTGTGTGTGTGTGTGTGTGTGTGTGTGTGTGTGTGTGTGTGTGCGTGTGTCTGAACAAAGGTGCACATGAACGGTGACTTCAAACGATATTCCCAGCATCCCTCGGTCTCTGCTGACGGGCGGACTTCATGGGAAACACTGAGTCACATTTTATAAAGCCAGATGGTTTGGGGGAGGCGTGTGAGTGTGCGCTTTTGTGTTTCTTTACAAACTAACTACACACCCTGGGAGGCTAACACACCAAAGTAAAAAACTTAAAAACCGCTTTCTGTAGAATTGACTCGGAGGCAGAGCCTTATTGTTTCGAGCCGACTGTTTGACGAGTAGTCCAGACTTTCCTTCATAAGATATTTTAAAACTTTATACAAGTGTTTACAAGCCAACACAAGAACAGTTGAACTAAAGGGTTTAAAGTTATAATCAACACGTGTATTTTGGGCTGAAGACGCAGCCGGCAGCCGTACTGAAGCACAGCTTCTGTTGTGTTATTATTTGAATTTCATCGCTACTTTAGACTACGACTTTATTTTTGAACGCTTCCTTTTCAATGCCGCTGACTCTCTACAACTTCTTTGGCGCCCTTTTAAATTCAAACTCTAAACAGAGGAATGTAAGAACATCTGAGATTCTGTTTTGCGAGTATATAACGTAGACGTGAGAGACGGAAATGGTGAATTAATGTCACACCTGCCAATTTCCAGGAATGGTGTGTGGTTTGAATTGTCTCGATGATGTTGCTCCTACAATACCTTGAGTACCAAAACAATACTTTTGAAGATACCTTACTCTTCAACAGTTAAACTCCCGTTGAACGTCATCTGAACTTTCAATAGAATCTAAGAAAACAAGATTCTAAAACTGATAATATCCAGATATTCGATGCCATCTTCTTCTTTTTTTGTCACGGTTTGGGTTTGTCTGGGTTCCTGTTTTATTTTGTAGTCCGTGTCCTCTGTGTCCCCGCACTTCCTGTTGTCTGCCTTGTCCCTGATTGTATATTCCTTTCATCTGTCCGTGTTCCAGGTACCTCCCTTCCTGTGTTTGATTGTGAAGTCCTGCCCTCATTGTTTCCACCTTGTATTTAAACCCTGTTTGTCTCCTGTCCCCTTGTCGAGTTGTACTGTGTAAATTGGTGTGTGCCTGTGTGGTCCTGAGGCCTGTCTCACGAAGCTGGATTTCGTCTTAGCGAGGTAACTTCTGGATTAACCCTGGGTTTTCCGTCTCACGAAGCTGGTTCACTTCTTAGCGGGGTACGTTGCCCCGGTAACTTACGCTGAACGCCTAACCTGCTCCGGAGCAGGTTAAGTTCCCGGATAAGATCTCAGCGGGTCTATAAGACCGCCTACTGGCCAATCATTGTCTTGGAAAAACGTCCTGCCCATTTCTACAGAATCCCGTTGAGGAAGGCGCACGGATAGTAAGAGCAGCGCTCCAGAGAGCGTCTCTTCATCTGTTGCCTCCTCAGTGGCCGACATGAGAAGTGGCAAAATATTTCTTCCTCTTTAATGCACGATCAGCACCAACAGATTGCCTGTAAGTGTATGACAGTTTGAATTTACTGTTACCTCCATCACGGATGGCATTTGTCTAGGTAGCAGCGTGACCCTGAGGGTCTCACTATCCACTGTGGGGGGAAACCCCAACCCAACCCACACGTTACTCAAGTTACTTTCACAATAGAAGGATAATTGTATAATATTGTTCACATCATACATGTAGCCTGGAAGATATTATAATAAACTTACTGACCGCTTTGAACTATGTTCTTATATTTGGTTTTAACTTGCTCCCATGTTCTTTTAGCTCCACTGGGGTTGCAACTGAAATGAGGTTAAATTGTTAAAACGAAAAGATAATCAAAATAGGCACATACATTTGAGACAGTGATTTAATATTACAATCCCAGTAATTTATGCATTGGTCGGCGATTTTTTTTTCCCACGATTCCTTGCGGCTTCTGGCTGCTGCAGCAGTGTTGCTTTTTGCTTGTATTCTTTCTCTATATTTTTCGTACATTCTTAAGATTATGGTTTGCTCCTCCGTTGTAAAATACGTTGCTCTCGGCGGCTTCTCCATGGTGCACAATTGGTCTAACGGAGTTAACTCCGCCCCTTTTATGTGCACGAGCACAGATCTAGATGAGACGCTCCTGGGTTCACTTAACGAGTTGATAACCGGCTTCGTGAGACCAATAAGCGAGACCGCGGACATCTGGTTAAGTGCAGCTGGATAACTGAGGGAAACCCCGGGTATGTTAATCCAGCTTCGTGAGACAGGCCTCAGTTCTGTCGGCATCCTGTTTGTTTTTGAGAATCCCACCTGTTTTGAAAAGAATAAAGTCACTTTCTTTCACCACGCATCTGCATTGGGTCCTCTCTCCGAGTCTCCCGTGACATTTCTTTTTACACCTGACAGCTTCATATTCGCTGACGCAGACACATTTCAATTCAATTAAATGTATTTTTTACTGCTCAAAATCACAAATTACAAATTGGCTGGCCTCAGCGGGCTTTACAATCTGTACACACAATACATCCTCTGACCGTTGACCCTCACATCGGTTCAGAAAAAACTCTCCCCCCCCAAAAAAAAACCTTTGGAGAGAAAAAGGGAAGAAACCTTCGGCAGAGCAACAGAGGAGGATCCCTCTATCAGGATGGCCAGAAGTCCAATAGAGCTCATGTGTACAGAGTTACAACACATTCAGTGCATATGCCAGAAATGATTCATATAATGAGAGTAGTAGGCATGATGGAGAAGTTACAACCACCAAAAATAACAGCAACAGTGGGTGTAGTAGAATAATAATGATGATTTCAGTTGGTTTGACCTCTGGGAGGTTCTTCTTGTGCAGACTTTTTTCTTTCTTTTTTCGTCTCTGTTTGCAGATTTGATTGTGAGAAATTGAGTCAAGATGTTGGCCCTTTTTTTTCTTCTTTTAAAAAAGTGGACAGAAACGGAGCAAAGAGAACAAGAGAGGGACAATAAAACACGTCAGGAGTCGTGATGGGATCCTGAATCACTGTCGATTCATTCCCTCTGTGTTCGGCCCGAGGGAGCTGACGTCAGTCCCTTTCCCCTCGCCGTCTCCAGACTCCGGCAGTTCCCAAGAACTGTTTCTGCACAGCTGAGTCATACCGCCACACACACACACACACACACACACACACACACACACACACACACACACACACACACACACACACTTTCAACCACACCCCTTACAGGGCAATTTGTGCAAACACCGAGTTCTTAAATTACAACATCCATAACAACCAGACTGGAGTTGAACTTTGAATCGATCCTCTCGGGGGTTTGAAACCTTACAGCTCCACATCTGTTCACGTTGTTAGTGCAAGTTGGTCGCAGCGGGCATCGAACCCCCAACCCCTTGGCAGCGGTAGTGCCTTGCTCCACGGAGACTTGCAGCATCAGCGTGTCATGTCCGGCATGGAGGCGGACTCGGGTTTCTCAGACGGATTAGTGGAACGGAGCGGAGGCGGGCGGGCGTTGGTGATCCTAACGATCACGTTAGCTCTGCTTCGCCCGACAGCTTTGAAGCAGAGGTTCAGATTTCATGACCATTAAAAACAACCCCAAAAGAATGTAAATATGAAGGGACACGGGGCTGAGTTTGGTGGCTTGAACAGAATCATAAGCTCGCTGTGTTTTTATGAACTCTGTGTCTAACCATGATGGCTTTTTGAGAGCCAAGAGCTACTGATGGCCGGCTTCTGGTGCCGGATTCGGCCTTAAACCAGTGTTGTTGTGCTCATGTGAGCGTGTGTGTTTTCCAGACAGCCACTGATTTGAATTGACTTAAAAGTAGACCACGAAAGGCAACTTGCAGAGACCTTAAACTTTCAGCAGAAAACTCATTTATTTGTGTTTCAGTCTGTGACCTCTGACCTTTCCTCTACTACCGGCGAGCCTCTAAGATCAGTTAGACCGTCTGAATGTTCGAACGCGTTCGTAACTTGGGTTTTAATTAGTGAACAGGGTTTGGTTCTGATCGGGATCCATTTCAAGGTTTTAACTCCACCTCCAGTAGTTCACACCGCAGCCTCATGAGAAACATTAGCAGGGAATTTGTTGCCGTTAAAAGGACATCATCAGGGTGTTGTGACTCAATGCACACTTTAGTGTAACCCTCATTCTCTGCTGTATTTACTAATCAAACTAATTAAATGCTTACTGTGATGGATCATCTATCCACAACATGTTTGGAGTCCCTTGACTAAACTAAATTGGCTATAACCTGCAAAAATTGTATCAATTTGTAATTTTCTTTTCCTTTTCCTTTTGAATGAGATTAATTTTTTCCCCTCAAAGAAATGTAGAAAGAAAGTCGGGAGTCTGAGAGTGGAAGTTGTGGTCTGGACCATAATGGCGGAGGAGAGGATTTTACAAACGGGGAGGAGGGAAGATTGGCATCACGGCCACAGAGACGTCCAAATGATCGGCCGCATCGGAACCCGCCTCTCATCCACTGACGGGGGACTTTCTTTGCGTATCAGCGTCTACATTTTTGGATTCCCATCAGCCTCTGTTTGAAAGTCACAAAGTTTGCAGGAACTTCAGAAGAATGCACATAAACACAGCCCTCCCGCTCTGAACCGACCACACTGGAACAGTTCGGAGGAGCCGGGGGTTGTGGGTTCCCCTCGTTAGGATGAAAGTTTGGGTATCGGGGCAGAAATTCCTGCAGGAGAAGCAATTATTCAAAAATATCCCACGTTGTTTATCTGCGAGGGACGATCTCTTGTGCTGCGTGTACGGATCTTTATAAACACTCTCACATGTCTGCAGAAGACAGTGTGTGTGTGTGTGTGTGTAGACGAGAAGATGGCCGGATAAACGGAGACAAAGTGACTCCTGTTCTCCGCCTCCGGTAAACACCTCCGTGAGGCGAGGTGTGTGTCTGGGTCAAAAGAGCAACGAACCGAACACATGCATGGAATTATGGATGAGACGGTAAATGACTCCAAACGTCTGGAAGGACATCCGGGACTTCTTCACAGAATGAGCTCAGTACTCAAGTGTCCAGACATGAACAGGGAAATAGTGTTTTTACTGTGTTATAAATATCAAGTTTGGGTAGATAGCGCTTTATCAAATCTTAATCCACTGTCAAATATGTTTACAGTTTTGTATGGGATTAAAACTTTGTTTTCCAAGTCCTAAAAATGTCGTTATAAAGAAAAATCATAGCATAGTACATCATAAATTAAAGTATGTCATTAAAAAGTCTTAATATAGTATCTCCTAAAAGTCATAGTATAGCACAGTGGTTCTCAAACTGGGGCGCGACCCTCTAGTGGGGTGCGGAGGCATTACAGGTGGGGCGCGGGGGGAGATGCAGATTCAATTATTTATTTTTTTAAATATAAATAAATAATCCTTCATTAATCCCACAGTGGGGGAATTATTCTCTGCAGTTTACCCATCCACAGTAATTAAAGAGAAAACGTTTGAGAACCACTGGTATAGCATGTCTGAAAAATCTTCTAAGTCTTAGTATATCATTAAAAATAAGTTATAGTATAGTGTCATAAATATGTCATGAATGAATGTCATAAGTTGTCATAAAAAAAACATTATACAGTACGTCATAACATCATGAAAAAGCCACAATATAGTACGTCAAAAGTAGCGTTTCCTAAAATGTCTTGAATAGGTCATCGTGAAGTTTGTCATTAAATTCATAAAACTCATAGAAATCTATCAAAATTACAGGATCAATTGGAGTTATTGGTTCTTTGAGATACTTCACAATACCGCAAATATAACTTTCCCCAAAAAAAGAACAATTCATTGTCGTCAGTAACAAACAGACTTTTATTTCTCAAGGTCCAAAAAAGTGAAAATGTACGAGAAAAACACACATTTGATTGATTCCTCCATCAAACTAAAAGGCTGACAACTGAAATCAAACACGGTTTCACGGCCCGACTTTGTCTTCCAGTCACCAGGCAACGTGTCACGATGTTCTTGTTGAAGAACTTCCTGAAAAGCTTCTCTGTGGAGGAGACCTCAAGCTTTCACTCTCCAAGAGCTCTCCTTTAAATTACGCAGATGTGATCTTTCAGATGGTTACAAACACGAAAACAAGATCCAAATTCTGTTCTTAATTCTTATTTGTACAACATGTACAAAATACCAAAGAAAAAGCTGCATCCCTTGAAGAATTTATTTTCAGTAGCAAAAGCAAAAACGTCTGCCACCATGTTGGTTTGTGTAAAGAGACAACGGCACATCGTGGAACACACACCAACAACATGACATTAAACAGACAATGTACAAAACATGTAGTTGAGGCACAAAAATGCCCAAATCCAAAAAAAAGGCAAAAAAAAATAAAAATAAACTATTCTTCAAGAGCACTTTTGGCGTTAAAAATCTATAAAAAAAAAAAATCCATCAAGAAGGTTGTGAGTTTACAAACGTTTGACTTGGAACAATGCTCATAAATTAAACAAAAAGGAAAATATCTTAAGGCTCTTGACGATTAAGTTAATAAATCAAATATACAAAATGATTAATAAAAAAATATTTACATATCTATACAGAAACATTCTACATGGACAATTCTTCATATTGACTCAAATTTCTCCCCCCACGAAAAAAACAAAACAAAATAAATATATTTTTCTCCCAAATTGATCGGGTGCTGTGGCGCAACAAGGCAACGGCACGTCAGAATACAAAACTCATTCTTGAAATAAAAAAAAAGGTACTTTTCGCGCGCGTCAAGTCTTTATTGCTCGTCCGTAACGAAGATGTCCACAAAATCGGAGAACCAGCCAACCGCAGTGGACCGTTCGTGTCATAAATAAATAAAAAAACGGCAAAACAAAAAATCCATCTTGGAACAAAAAAAAAAAAAAAAAAAAAAAAGACAAATAACCACCAGTCGGCGTTGGCTACACGATGTACTCCATCCTGTTGACGCTCTGGGACTGCAGCTGCCTGTTGTCCCGTTTGCTAGTCCGGTGTGGGGGTTTCCCCGCCGCGTGTTGGGGGCCTCGTTCCTCCCAGTCCACCAGCGAGTACGCCGGCGCCGCCCGGGGGAACCTCGCCTTCTGCAGCCGCTTGTCCATCTCGTCGTCCTCCGATTGGCTCCCGGCGTCCGACTTCCTGATCTTGGCATTGACGGCGTTCTTGTCGTCGCAGAGGTGGTGGTGATGGAGGAGGAGGTGGTGCTGGTGCTGATGGTGGTGGTGGTTCGGTGTGTTTTTCACGATGGGGTTCTTGATGTGGTTGAGCTGCTCGCGGGCGATGCTGACGCTGTTGTGGAGGGCGTTGTTGTCCTCTGCAACCGGAGCCAAGGACGCCGAATCCCCCGCCGCCGCCGCCGCCTGGGTGCTGACCCCCGCGTGGGCGCTCTGCTTCCTTCGCCTCCTCACGAACCACAGCAGCATCAAGGCGATCGCCAACGCCCAGACGACGAGCACCGCGGAAACCAGAAGGGGCACGCGGTGGTCTGCTGCAAGAAGAAGAAGAAGAAGAAGAAAGGAAAAAGAAGAAGAAAGGAAAAAGAAGAAGAAGGAAAAAGGAAAAGGAAGAAGAAGGAAAAAGGAAAAGGAAGAAGAAGGAAAAAGGAAAAGGAAGAAGGAAAAAGGAAAAGGAAGAAAAAAGGAAAAGGAAGAAAAAAGGAAAAGGAAGAAAAAAGGAAAAGGAAGAAGAAGGAAAAAGGAAAAAGGAAAAGGAAGAAAAAAGGAAAAGGAAGAAGGAAAAAGGAAAAGGAAGAAGAAGGATAAAAGGAGGAAAAAAGAAGAAAAAAGAAGAAGAAGGAAGAAGGAGGAAAAAGGAAAAAGAAGGAAGAAGGAAAAAAGAAGAAAAAGGAAGAAGGAGGAAAAAGGAAAAAGAAGGAAGGAGGAAAAAGGAAGAAGGAAAAAGGAGAAGGAAGAAGAAGGAAAAAAGAAGAAAAAGGAAAAGGAAGAAGAAGGAAAAAGGAAGAAGGAGGAAAAAGGAAAAGAAGAAGAAGAAGGAGGAAAAGGAAAAGAAGGTCAGCAAACAACAAGTCACTTTGAGTGTAAATGTAAAGCAACAGTCAAACTTTTGGGGGAATTTGTCCCGTCAGGGTAAGAAGGTGGTTTCACGCTGTGCGTCTAGTAGAGAAATATGTCTAGCTTAGCACAAAGACTGGAAGCAGGGGGAAACTGCTAGCCTAGCCTCCCTTTTTATTCAAAATAAACCTAAAATCATCCATTCTGACCCCAAAACATGCAGACGCAAGATTCCTAGATTTATCCCCCGCCCCCCTCCCGAGGCCATAAACCGCATCACGTGGGATAAGCAGATCAAATGTGCCCAGTAGATCGGCATCACATGGCCTCAGCGTGGACCTTTTGGTAGATGGAGCGAGATTCAAAAACCGTTCAATATATATTTAGCGTTTAAAAAAAAAAAAAAGCCAGTGAGTGCTCCTCATTCTTTTGGTCAAACTACAATTCCCAAAGTCAAGAATGAAGTTGTCACGCTCAGCTGCACGAGAGAGTGAGCTGTAACAACCCGTTTGCCGTTCTCACCGTCGGGATCGCGGCTCTGCCTCCTCTGGATCCGGACCTCCGCGATGGCGCCGATGACGGTGCTGTTGGCGCTCCGCTTGCTGACCAGATCCATGATCCTGTCGGTGATTTCCTTGACGAAGGTCAGACCTCTCCTTTGGTCCTCTGTCGACTGACACGATCAACAGGAAAAACTCCATTATGGTTTATCTGTGACATTCCAGTCTAAATAAACGCTCATGTCGGTGCCCTCTAATCACCGATTCGTGCAACACAATAAGTCATGAAAGCTTTTCCATTCCCGAGAAGAAAAAAAAAAATCATCTGGCGCACTGGATGCGTTTCAGTTTTCTGGCTGCAGGAACAGCGGTTTGAAACCGTTTAAGCAGCGACAGTGTCGGTGCTCTTATCTCCGGACTCTGTCTCCTTTTCCATTTAATAATCCCAGACAGTAAATGTCAGTGCGATCTACTGGAAAAAAAGGGAGGAACTCGTAGCACGTCAGCTGACAACCGCTTCGTAATCTTTACGCGACACTGTGGGAGTTTGGATTTGATTAGATTTTTGACTCACGATGGCGACGTGGATCTCCTTGCTGGCGCTGAGCGACGGCTCGCAGGTCATGGAGACGGAGGAGTCGGCGGAGGACAGATTCGTGTCGACGTAGAGGCCCCTGAGCTCACGGCAAACCTGCTCCACCGTCACACCCTGCAACGCCACGCCAGAGGAAACGCATCAGCATCCAGCACGAAGGTATGAAAACACCTTTGGTCAAACAATTTCTAGCACCAAAACGGTTCGTCCACATGAGTAAAGCTATGTTTTCACAAGAGATATGAAGAATTTTTCAGTTTTAGACCCATATTATCTCTTTACGCTTGTGCCTTAGGACAATGGTGCCTCATTATATAGAGAGCTGAGATTGTTCTGCAATTTTTGATGTAAAACACATGGGTATGTATCATATGCAAGTGCCTTTAAAAAAAAAGGTGAATTTAAGAAATTATCTAAAATCGAGAAAATGACCCCCGACTCCACAGGGTTAACGAGGAGACCGTTTCTACTAATGGAACGAGAGTTTCAGAGACAACGTGAAGAAGGTGGACGGAGGAAAACCCAACTGACCATTGCCGTGATGTCCTTGTTGAAGGTGAAGGTGACGTTGGCGCAGCTGCTCTCTGAGTGACACCTGGCTGTGGGCGGGGCCCGGTGGGCGGGGCTTATGCAGTCCACCTTCAGATACAACACAGTGTTTAAAATAAATAAAATGCAATAATGAGGACTTTTGACTACTGTTGTAATTTCACTTTTTGGGGTAATGAGTAATATATATATATATATATATATATATATATATATATACACACACACATATATATACACACACACAGTAAAAGTCGGGTTACAAGGCGCTACTACCTTCAGTCGGTGTCCCCGCTAGCTCCCCGCTGTAGCCAGCTAGCGCTCCCGCTAGCACTCCCGCTAGTTCCCCGACAACC
The DNA here is from genome assembly GCA_038501785.1 of Myoxocephalus aenaeus. NCBI lineage: Eukaryota > Metazoa > Chordata > Actinopteri > Perciformes > Cottidae > Myoxocephalus > Myoxocephalus aenaeus. The sequence goes on from JBAMJR010000026.1 coordinate 538,276, forward strand.
ATTGAAGGTAGCGGGACCAGCCCCGGCTCGACACCCGACTCAGGCTGCGTGCCAGTAGCAGCAGCAGCGGGGAGCTAGCAGCAGCGCTAGCTAGCAGCAGCGTGGAGCTAGCAGCAGCGGGGACACCCACCGAAGGTAGAAGCGGCTTGTAACCCGACTTTTACGCACATTTTTATTTTTTTTTTAAAAGGTAGCTCTTTGCCTCCATCCATTAAGCCAATAGCATCACTACTATCTTCAGCTATGTCGTGTTGTTGTTCACGCTATATAACTGTGATTAAGTAGTCAAAACTTACGTCGTCGTCTACATTTAGCATGCTTTTGCGAAACAACTAAATAAAAACTGGGCAAAGCAACAATATTATATCAAGAATCAAACTAAGAATTAATGCACTGCAATAAAATCTTCCAACTATAGATTTAGTGTTGATTTCTATCATCAAAAACACATTTTAATACAAATCTAAATGATGCTTAGAAGAACAGAGTAAACGGTAATGTCATAACCGTGGACATGCGTGTTGTACCTTGGTGCAGACGATCCTCCCGTTGTGACAGCGGCACTTGTTGCAGTCTTCGTCCCACCGGCTTCCATCCAGAGCCACGAGGCCCCCGACCACACAGGGACGCCCCAACGCTGCAGCACAAAGCCACACACATGTCATCAGAGCAGGTCATCTGACGGCGATTACATCTGCTTTTAGATTTATTACTCATCCGTTTTTCCTTTCTCCTTGATTTGAATGAGTAAATCCGGTATATCTATAAACAGGGTTCATACACATTCTGACTAATGGATTTCCACGACTTTAAACCAAATTTCCATGACCAAACATTTTGTGAAATCTCGGTGTAAACATGAAAAAGTGAGAAAATGTAGTATTTAAACTAACAATGAGAATTCCAAAGCATACAGTAAACCTTAAATGACACAAATGAATGAGACAATAGTTTGATTAAAAGAATAAACATTTATATAGATGCCTGTATGTATGCCTGCTTATATTTTGAGCGTCTTTCTTTTAAAAGCATATTAATTATTTCAAACTCAACGTAAATGAACGACATGAACATAACATATTTCCATGACTTTTCCAAAACTTTTGGGATTTTATTTTTTTCAAGGACTTTTCCCAGGCCTGGAAATAACCATTTTAAAATTCCATGACTTTTCCAGGTTTTCCATGACCGTAAGAACCCTGTATAAAATAAAAATGTGCTTTGTTCCCTTTCTTGGTTAATTCTGTTAAATTGGTGTAATAACTGCCAGATAGTGGTTAATACGAAGGTGAGGATTAATGCCTCAGACCGGTTGTTACAGTAGTCGGTACACAAAGGGTCTGCAGGCGTTACCTTCTTGGCAGCGGGGGCCGGTTCTCCCCGGCACACAGACGCAACGGAAAGCGTTGATTTCGTCCACACAGGTGGAGCCGAAGGAGCAGGGCGACGACTGGCACTCGTCGATGTCTGAACGAGATGAGGGACAAGTTATTGTTATTAATATTATTACACGTTGTCCTGTCTGAGCGCTAAAGAGAGGCAGAATGGGAATAGTCAAGGGCAGCAGGTGAGTGGAGTGATAGACGGGGAGAAGGTCAAAAGGTCAACACTCACTGATCCTGCAGTCTGGGCCGGCGAACCCCGGAGCGCATTCACACCGATACCAGTTGTCTCCATCGACGCAGGTACCGCTGTTGTAACTGCAGGACAGAGATGATGGGGTTTATTTTTAGGGGAAATTACAATTATTTTAAAGCTGTAGATCGCAACAAAAATGAATCGACAACACTGAGCTGGAGCCCTCATACTGAATCCTCATCTTTTTTATAGAATTACTTATTTAAAAAAAAAAAAAAGATACGAGCAATTTCTGTTAGCAGTATTATGTCATAAAAAAGTTTTTTTATTAAAAGTCATAGAAGCGTTTACTATAAAAAACGTCATTAAAATTTATAAAAAAGACATAGTATAAAATGCCCTTTTTAGTATAAATGTAAAAAAAAAAAAAGGCAGAGTATGCCATATAACTGTCAGAAAAAGTGCTACAAATTAAAAAAGCAAACATGGTAGATATAGTAGGTCATAAAGAATGACGTAAAAATGTCATTCGAGGTCGAAGTGTAATATGTCATAAAAAGTCAAAAGTAGTAGTATAGTATGTATAAAAAGCATTTAAAAGTCACAGTATGTTAAAAAAGTCCTAAAAAGATTATTGTGTGTAGTACATCAAAAAAAGGAAATGCCGTCGTATAGTACGTCATGAAAAAGTAAAATTTATAGTATGTTGAAAAAAGTAATAGCATAGGGGGCCATGGTTTATGAAACCATACAAATGTGATGAGTTGTAAAAAAAAAAAAGATCATTCCAAATTTATAGTATTCTACGTACGGGAAAGCATGCCATAAAAAGAAATCATCATAAGTCATAAAAGAAGTCAAAGGATACAGTGATATAAATAAAATGTTATATGTACAACAGTGCGAGTTGAACTCACCAGGGATGAGGACTGCAGTCGTTGGCATCTGGAAAATAAACAAATAAACAAAGAAAAGCTTAGCCTTCGCTCAGCGTGTTCGTCACATCGCAGGTTTGACTCTCGGAGCTGGACTGTGATGTGAAATATCTGTAAAGCTCTGACAGGGCGACGCCTTCTCAACAACTATTGAACGGATCGCAATCAAAGTTTAGAAACGGACATTCATGGTCACCAGAGGATGGATCCTTTTCTTAAAGCGACACATTTGGTTTCCTCAACATGAAACTAAGGTCCCGTCAGCCTCGGCGCTTTTGAAAGACTTAAAAAAAAATAGTTTGTTGCACTCATTTGTACTTTGTACAAACCTTTATTTAGTATTTATTTATTTTATACTGCACCATATAAACGTTTTTTATTCCGTACATTTATACAATTTCGAAATATTTCCGTAAATCAGGCATCTTGGGCGCACTATTTTTCTTTGTATGAATAAAAGTTCCGTCGTATCTTTTCACACGCTAAATGTTAGCACATTAACGCGCCGCTGTCCGAAAACAAAAAAAGGTCTCAATATGAATTTCACCCACTTTAGCGTGTAATGCGACACTGACTCGACCATCTCTTCACCCGGAGCGTGAACCTTTAAAAAAAAGGCGAGCCTCGTCCTAAGTTACGCAGCCCGGACTCGTAGGGTGTGCAGTGACTCACTGTGGCTGCAGGTGGCGCCCTCCCAGCCCTCCTTGCAGAGGCAGCTGAACGAGCCTCCGTCCACCACGCAGGTTCCTCCGTTCTCGCAGGGACTCGGCAGGCAGCTGCTGTTCTTCGCTGTGGGCACAAAAGACGGCCGTTCAGACGCGCTTTTCGCCGACACTTTGATAAAAATAAAAAATAAAATGGCGTCATGTCGCGCTGTATACCGGTGTTGCAGGTGGCGCCCTCCCAGCCGGCAGCGCACAGACACTTGAAGGCGTCTCCTTCGTCGTAGCAGGTTCCTCCGTTGTTGCAGGTCGCCTCGTCGCACTGGCTCTCTCCTGGGAAATCAAAACAAATTCAAAATGTACCCAACATCTGGAACGACTGGAGCGCCCCGACAGGGTTCAACACAACGCAGTTGTTTTTGTTGTTGTTGCTTTCTCACTTGAGTGGCAGGTCTTGCCCTTCCAGCCGTCGTTACACTCGCAGTAGAAGTCGTTGACCAGATCTCGGCAGACGCCGCGGTTCCGACAAGGAGCGGAGACGCAGTCGTCGACGTCTGCGCGACAAACGACAAAAAAATAAATAAAAAAACTGTGTGACACATCCGGCACGTCCGCTACAGCTGCGAGGAGGAAGACGATGAAGAGGCTGAAGAGGATGGAGAAGAGGAAGAGGAGGACTCACTGTTCTGGCAGGTCGGTCCGTCCCAGCCGACAGCGCAGATGCACTGATACCGACTGACTTTATCGATACAAGTTCCTCCATTCAGACAGGGGGCGCTCTCACAGTCGTTGATGTCTGACGGAGAGAGGGAAGAGAGATAATAATATAAAAAAAAAAAACACATTCAATTACCAGGAATACATCATTCATATGTATTTCTGTACTCACTCTCGTGGCAGTACGTCCCGGTGAATCCTTCCTCACACTCGCAGCTGAACTGTCCGCCGGCGTGACTCCGGCACCGCCCGTGGGGGCCGCACACGTTGGCCGAAATCAAGCGCACCCCGCCCGGCGTGCTGTTGGACGCCACCGCCACCGTGCAGCTGTCAATCACTGCGGGGGAGCGGGAAGAGAGGGGCAGATGATGATGATTTACTTTCTTTTTCAGATTAATTCTCCTGCATGTTTGCATGTTAAATATTAGGCTACGGACAGTTAGCTTAGCTTAGCTTCGTAAAAACATTGGGACTCAGCGAGCATGGCTCTGTAACTACAGCAGGTCATAACTACAGTCTTTGGTTTGCACATTTGAATTTGTCTTTTTTTAAGGGTGGGATTTGCAGCCGAATATTTCTTGGCTGCAACCAGTAACTTACTGGAGCATCTCGCTGGTTGCAGGTCAGATCCATCAAATACATTCATTAATGGGAACATTCATGTTGGCCAAACAAAGTTTACAATAGTGCATGTTCAAATGACTGTCTGGACTAAAATATTCCAGCACTAAATGATGCAATCCTTTCCAAGACGCTTCCTATGGATTTATAGTTACACATCAGTGTGTTTAAAAGTAATATGTCAATGTAATGTGTCGGCAGCGGAGTTGGAAGAAGTTCTCAGATCTTAGTAGGAATATCCCAGCGTAAAAAAAAGTCTATGAATCTAAATCTACGTAAAGTAAAAAGGCGTGTACCTTTGCAGGGCGTCGTGCGGCAGTGGTCCTTCAGGCGCGAGCAGTTCTGGCCCTCGAAGTCGTCGGGACATTTGCAGACGTATTCCGCCACGAGGTTGAAACACTGGCCGCCGTTTTGACACGGGCGGTGGAGGCAGTAGTCGATATCCAGCTGTGGACAGAGGGAACAATTCAGCATCCAAGTGAGATGCACTTCTGAGAATAAATATGAATTTCGTTTTAGATTGTTAAAATCGTACATTTGCGAGGAAAAGCTCCTCGCTAAAACAAATTTAGCTGACGTTTGAATTTTTCTGCGCCTAAAGCAGTGTTATTATGGTATGGATGGCCTCTGATCAAAGATAAAGTATAATATAAGTTAAACACTGCCGTAACGTGGCCCTCGAATATGTACCGTACTTTTCGGGTTATAAGCCGCTCCTACGGCTGATCAGTGTCCCCGCTGTAGCAAGCTAGTAGCGCTGCTAGCTAGCGCTGCTAGTAGCGCTTCTGCTGCTACCGGCCACTGCTGCTGCTACTGCCCGCGTCCCCTCTGCCCAAGTCGGGTGTCGAGCCTGGTCCCGCTACCTTCGGTGGTTTTCAGGGAGCTAGCGGAAGTTAGCGGGGAAGTGACGGAGCGCTAGCAGGAGCCCCAGCTGGCTACAGCGGGGAGCTGTCGGGGACACTGACCGAAGGCAGTAGCGGCTTGTAACCCGAAAAGTATGGTTGGTTGGTGTGTGTGTGTGTATGTGTATGTGTATGTGTATGTGTATGTGTATGTATATGTATATGTATATGTATATATATATATATATATATATATATATATATATATATATATATATATATATATATATATATATACACACACACACACACACACACACATTTTTAATTTAATACACACACGGGCCACGTTACGGCAGTTTTAACAGGTTGATGAGGTTCCTTGACCAACAAAAAACCCACAGAAGTTTAAGTTTACTTTTTACGTTTTTTTCTCAGATTTCCAACTTTAAATCTCAGAGAATATCAAAGTCTTTTCTCTGAATATAACCTCCCTCTCCCAGCTCTGTACGTTTGTTTTGTTTTCTTGAAAACAGCCAGAGTTCTGCTTCACATTAAACTTTTTATACATTTATATTACTTGATATAGTTTCACCGCTTGTGCAACGTTAGCTACCAAGTCAGCATAGCTTCACAAACTATATATAGATTCGTTCATTTTAAACTTCAGAAGTTAACCGATTAAAGCATTTAAAAAAAAAAAGTCTTATCTTATGAACAAAACGGGTCAAATTATAGAAATAAACTGCACTTCCTGTTTCCGTTAACCGTATCTTAGCGACAGCCCACCTGACAGCGACTCCCAGAGAAACCCGGCAGACACCAGCAGTGGAAGCCGTTGACGGCGTCGTGGCAACGGCCGCCGTTGAGGCACGGCCCGCCGGCGCACTCGTCCACGTCTTCCTCGCAGTGTTCGCCGGCGAAACCCGGAGCGCACGCGCACTGGTAACCGTTCACCAGGTCCTGAGAGGAGAACGTGGTCCGTTACTATATTTACAAAAATCCTGCACCAGTTTTTAGAGACTTTATTTTGTATTTCATACTTATGTCAGTTTGCATACTAAATACAGAATATCTCCTCAACCACAAGGGCTATTTGAACAATTTCAAAAAGGTATAATATACAGAAAACACTTGTGAGACTAGTTAAGCGGGTCATATAGTAGTATATGTGTTACTGGTTGATGATAGAACACAGGAAAGAAAAATAAATACACATAATTTCCAGGATGCATTTCCTCTTTTTTTAATTATGCATATCATCTACTATAAGATAGCACTATGTGTTAACAGTATCTCTGCAAAGTTTGACTTTAATTAAGTGAAGTTAAATATTTTGATTAATTAATTTAGTGCACATTTCGTGTACCGTAGGTTTAGGTCCGCTGAAAGCCAAAATGCCCTAACTTTCAAAGTAGTCAGAATACTTAAAATGTGCACACATATTTGCACTCATACTCAATTACGGTTTATATTTAAGATTTAGTTTCACCCGTCAAAAATCAGATTGTGTGACCGTGAACCATAAACACTGTAAATCGCATGTTGACCGTGCACGCCGTCAGATAATGCTGCTAATGTAATGCAACCTGGCTCCTATCAGTAAACAATAAACCATTGTGAGATGAAGAATGGCAGAAAAAATTAAAAAGAGCAATCAGCGCTTGAAAAGAACGAGGACAAACTGTTTATCTTCTGTTGGGAAATGAGAAAGTTTGGAGAAATCCGATCTGCTGTTGTCATGGACACGCACAAACACACACAGGCACGTCTCTGTTCTACATGCGTGGGTTACAGCTGTGTGTGTGTGTGTGTGTGTGTGTGTGTGTGTGTGTGTGTGTGTGTGTGTGTGTGTGTGTGTGTGTGTGTGTGTGTGTGTTGAAGCTCACCTTGCATGTCGCTCCGTTTTGACACTGACCTCGACAGTCGTTGATATCTGCAGAAAAAAAAAATAATCTAGTTTTTAATAAAAGCAAAGGACACATAAAAAGGTTTTCCTGCGGATAATCGGTTTGTTCTGGAGGTTTTGGCTTCTACCTGCAGAATAAACTACCTGCTGCTCTCTTCCCGTCTTATTTTTCTATATTTTATTGCCAACAAAGCACAGATTTACTAAACCTCGTCTGTCTGTAACAAAAAGGTTGTTGTTTTATTTAAATCTCTTAAAGAAACTTAATACCGTACTTTTCGGGTTACAAGCCGCTCCTACGGCTGATCAGTGTCCCCGCTGTAGCAAGCTAGTAGCGCTGCTAGCTAGCGCTGCTAGGAGCGCTGCTAGGAGCGCTGCTAGCTAGCGCTGCTAGCTAGCGCTTCTGCTGCTACCGGCCACTGCTGCTGCTACCGCCCGCTGCTGCTGCTACTGCCCGCGTCCCCTCTGCCCAAGTCGGGTGTCGAGCCTGGTCCCGCTACCTTCGGTGGTTTTCAGGGAGCTAGCGGAAGTTAGCGGGGAAGTGATGGAGCGCTAGCAGGAGCCCCAGCTGGCTACAGCGGGGAGCTAACGGGGACACTGACCGAAGGTAGTAGCAGCTTATAACCCGAAAAGTACGGTACTTTTTTTCACCGTTTGTAAATCCAGACATCTGATCACTTCATCAAACTAAGTGTCAAAACTAAAAGTTTCTCCCCAAATAAAGATGTGTGCCCCATCTCCTCCTCGCTACCCGTTATGATTGTTGTTGTTGTTGTTGTCGCGTCTCACTCACTGGTGTCACAGTTGGGGTCCGTCCAGCCCGGGACGCACTCGCAGAAGTATCCTCCGATCAGATTTCGGCAGGAGTTGGCGTTGGCGCAGGGGCTGTCGTCACACTCGTTGGCGTCTGAATGAAAGACAGATTAAACAGATTAGAATTTTAATTGTTTTTTTATCATTTGTTTGTCTGCCATTTTTATCTCGTACAGCACGTTGTCACCTTTGCTTTGAAAAGTGCAATATAAATAAAGCGAATTACTTTTATTATTATTATTGTTATCATTTGTATTATTCATATTTTAACAGTTGGCCTATCCTTTAAATGCCACAGCGGCTTCTTTTCGGTGAAAGTTATTGTAGCCTAAAATGACGCTTCATTAGCTTTTCGTTGTTTAACAAGTCAATGAGCAACCGAGGCAGCAGATGTCAAAGGTCGGGGGGGGGAGGAACAGGAAGAGACGGAACAAATATCCAGAGTCACTGAAAGGATGAATTTGGAGTCTGGCCTTCAGTCGGTCGGCAGGAGGAAGGACTGAAAGCAGTGGATGCGTCTAAAAATCATTCAGCAGTGGACATCCAAACTAGCCTCAGTTAAAGGTTGAGGAGCATGTGGCTAATCCTCCAAAATTTTTTTTAATAAAAACCAGCATCAGGAGTCTCAGTGAGAGGAGCTGAAGGATGGAGCTCCCAACCTGCCGGACAGGAAACGCCCCGAGGAACCCGATCCCCACAAAATGGAGGAGATGAATCATCACCTCAACCACAAATGTAAAAATAAAAAGTTAAAAAAGGAGGACCGACCGATGAGGCAGGTCTTCCCGGTCCACTGAGGCGGGCAGGTGCACTTGAACCCGTTCAGCAGGTCCTGGCAGCTCCCTCCGTGACTGCAGGGGTTCCCCAGACACTCGTCCACATCTGAGACGGGAGAGAGAAGCAGTTCATGAGGCTCCAGCGGAGGGCAAAGGGGATCCGATGAGCGTGCGATGAGGCTTACCGTGGGAGCAGGAGGGTCCGGTCCACCCGGGGGCGCAGCGGCACTCGAACCCCCGACTGGTTTCCACACAGCTGCCTCCCTCCAGACACGGGCTGGACAGACAGGCGTGGTCCGCTGAGACCAGAATTCAGTCAGATCAGTGGTCAGATCATTTTACAGAAAAAAGGCAAAAAGGATAGACAATCTATGGAAAGAGCTAAAGATCAGAGTTCTCACTGAAGAGTCAAGATTTGAAGACGGTTTGTGTGGAAGAATGAGCCGAAATCACACCTGAAATATGCATGAGACTAGTTTCTCATACAGGAGGCGTCGTGAACCAATAAAGGCTTTTATACGAATTATTAAATACATTTCAGTCGTCGTGTTCAATACTTTTCCCCCGTTTCATTCTATTGTTTATTTATTGTTCAGAATAATTTGGACTCAATTCAACGAGAGTTGTACTGAACGTTTGCCATCGCAATATTTATGAAAGAATACGTTTTTGTGCGGTTTAAAATCATTTGGAGTTGTTTTATTTCTTACATATCCTGTGTGTACGAGTTGTGTCTATAATTCATGACACCATGAAAAGTATCGTGTCGCGTCCGAAACCCGCCAACTAGGCTTTCACAGTTTGTTTTGGTGTAATAATAATAATACATTTTATTTATACAGCGCTTTATAAGGTACTCCAGGCACTGTTGTACTGTTGCATTAACACAAACAATATAAGAGAAAATGTAATTTCGAAAAGAATAATACAACCAAGTATAGCAAAAATCAAGAAACATTACATATATAATCAAATTATAGTTACAATAAAACATATGTTCAATATAGCAAAAATTTAAATGTAATTAACTGAAAGAGATCAGAGATACCGCTGTCATGAAAAAGAGAAGTGTTAAAATGTAAAATCCTCTGAGGAGCAAGACTGCATTTAGAATATGATGATAAAACTCTTACATATGACTTTATTTTATCTTATTAATTTGTTCCCCCTCATTTTAGTCCCGTCGTAAGTAAACACGAGGTTCTATAACGCCTCGTCATCGCGCCTTGCTGCCGGTGCGGCGGGGGGGAATTGAACCGCCGACTCCTCTCACCTCGCTGACAGTTGACCCCGGAGAAGCCGTGTGGGCAGGAGCAGTGGTACTTGTCTGGTCCCGTGTTGCTGCAGGTTCCTCGGTTCACACACGGCTGCAGCGTCGCACACGTGTTCAGATCTGCAGCGCGGAGACGACACGTTCATATTTAAAGCACAAAAATAATGTTCTTTTATCTGCGGCAGATGTTCAGAAAACCCTCCAGTTCTCTGAAGACTTGACTGTGTGTGTGTGTGTGTGTGTGTGTGTGTGTGTGTGTGTGTGTGTGTGTGTGTGTGTGTGTACCTTTGTCACACAGCTGTCCTCCATAGTTGGTGTCACAGAGACACTGCCAGGGCTCCACACAGCTGCCGTGAACACAGCCGGGATGAGGGATGCACTGGTCACAGTACTCGCCCTGCCAGCCGTACAGACACCTGAGAGACATCACACATAAGATTTTTGTTTTGTTTTAAAAAAGGCAGAATAATGTGAAAAAATGTTGTTCAATTGTGACGTAAGGCATATTGTGTGCCGCACTCATACACACTTATGTGGAGATAATATGGTGTTAGTGTTTGATAATATTTAATTTATCGAAAGGAGTTTCATCTACAGCGGGAGAAATAAATCTCAACCAAATTATTCAAATTAAAATGGATTAAAAACACATAACATTGTTTATTCTCTGTAATTTCTCAATGGAATTTTTTATGCTGCTTGCATGTTCAGGGTTAATATTTCCCATCGAGGCCAGGACTCAGGATTTAGAGCGGGGTTGAATAAAAGAGGAAATCCGGAGATAAAAAGGGGAGATTTCCACCAAATTCCACCATGAAACCATCAATAGAAATAGTTTTTTGACATGTTTTCTGTTAAATATGCAAATGATGAATAATCTTATCAAATATGACCGAATTTTGAGAAAACTGTTGTTTGGAATATCTTATTAACAATAGGTAAATAGTTGTTTTTTATTTTATTTTTAATTTATTTTTTAAAAGGGTTAAAAAAAAGAAAAGAATCAATAGATATCAGACAATTATTTTCTGAAATTTAATTTACAAAAAAATACAAAATGAGGCATTATCAAATTCAAACTTTTTAAATCAGATAGACAAAGTAGTAAAATAAACACATAAATGTGTATTTTGAAAGATCTTTAAAATAAAAAAAATATATATTTATCATGAATGAAATATAAAATCAACTCCTGGAAGCTAAAAAGAGCCCAAAGAAGATTCCAGTTGAGGATGTTTGTCTCACGCCTCTCACAGGTTCCCCGTCTTTGTCTCTACTGTCTATCAAACACAGACAGGTGTTGGTGTTTTGTGTGTGTGTGCCGGTTCTCACTTGCACTCTCCGGGAACTTTACAGGATCCGTGTTCTGTGCTGCAGCCCTGCCTGCAGATCGCTGCAGAGAGAGAGACGGAAAGAAAAGAACGTGGGCAAATGCACTTGAACGCACCAGCAGGAAGGCTTCCCGGCTCTGAGCTGCATCGCCACGCGATAGACCCCCTCGGAGAACTCACCGGTGTTGCAGTCGGGACCGGCCCAGCCCTCCAGGCACGTCTTGTTGCCGTTGTGGTCGCATTCGTAGTGGCCGAAGAAGTCGTCCCGCGGGCGGCAGAACTTGTTGCAGCCGAAGCCGTAGTAGTGCTCGTCGCAGCTGAGGCGGACCTGGAAGTGGAACTGGGCCACGGGCCCGTTGTGATTCAGGCTCTGCCACTGCCGGCTGGGGTTGATCATCCCCGAGTGGACGGCCTTCTCGATCGGCGCCCCGCCGACGCCTGCGGACACAACGGGTATGATCGGTCAGACGGAGAGCACCGAGGTCGAAGGGATGCACACGTTTAGTTGTGTTGCAAACACAAGAGTGGTTATAGGAAGTGGACGTGGTCACTATGACTCTGCTTTATGGTCTGTTTGACTCTAAATGACCATAATTTACTAAATGAACATCATGCTGTATTGAAGAAGACTTGAAACTAGAGATTGAGACATAAACTCATGTTTACTGAGAAAAGTAGAGTCATTTTCTCATAGACTTCTATACAATCTGACTTTTTTTTGCAACCGGAGGAGTCGCCCCCCTGCTGGCCGTTTTAAAAAGAGTGAGGCACTTCCATATAGACTTCACTTTTCAGAATCAGAAACCGCCTGGTTTCAAAGTAAAAAAAAGAAAAAGAAAAGTAAACTTCCACCTGCAAAAACGCATCACTGAAGGGCTTTTGTTGTGAAAGTGTTTGAGTTAGCTTAAAATGCTAACTTGTTGCTATATATGGACCGCTCTGAACGGTGCAGCTTCATACGGCCGCATGCAGGTTGACAAGAAAATGTCATTTTTTGGAGTTTACAGCTATAATTGTAATTACAACATTCTGCAAAAAATATGCTTGATTCAAAGATAAGAATATACTCTTTTACATAAAATAAAATGTACATAATAATTTCAAATACCCTAAAGTGACATTTTCAAACGGCTTGCTTTTGGTCACTTTATTATCATAGAAGACGAAGAAAACCAGCAAATACTGACACGAGATTGACTAAACGATTAATCGGCAAATGATTATAGAGTATCAGTCTTTGGGCCTCGTCCTCAGCAGCTGGACAAACACAGTACCGGTAACGGTCGTCTGCTGGTGCATCTGTGAGGACGGTGCTAGTCGTAGCTGCAGGAGGAGGCGGGCTGCTGTAATATTCCAGAGAGTTTGAAAATGCTGAGCCGCTCTGTGGTATTTCACCAGCGGGGTGGAAAGTGTGGTCGGGCCGAGGTGACGGCGTCCGCTCAAACGACGGATAACTGGACTTCAAGAGCCGAAAAGAGCCTCCAGAAACCTCTGAGCGGGTAACACCATCGGCCTGGAAGCAAACTGTGACACTTCACATCACGATGGGGAATAAAAAAGGTGCCGAAAATGGCACGGAGGTAGCAGATTATAGAAAATAGTTACCCTAAAAAAAAAAAAAAAAAAAAAGGCTGGATCCGCTCCGTCTAGAATATTTGAGCAAATATTCAAACCTGGCACTTTATCGATGAATACCGGCCGAGCTGCCGAGCAAACGGCTGAGAGCTGCAGCTGCAACTCAGAAAACTGACCCGGAGAAAAAATATTGATTTTAACCTTGTGAACTACAGAGACAACTTACTACATTATTTTATAAGCAAGCGAAACTTTAGAAATGTACTCATTCTAATACTATATGTAATAAATTCTTTGATTGATACAATTTGCTGTTTTTTTTTTTCTTCCAAGGCTGTCTTTATTGTATTGTTTTTATTTGGCACTTTCGTGAAACTGTTACGCCGCTTTCTAAAAAAAAAAAAGAACGGTGAATGTCAAATGAATAAATAAAGTAAAAACCTTCATGACAGACGGTAGTAGAGAGATGATCCCGGAGCCGTGAGACGTTTTAACTGTAGATTTGTTGAGCGCTTTGCAAAAGAAAACGGCTGCCGTCCATCAACTAGTCGACACTTGAACATTGAAACTTTCTTAGCTACCTGATGGCGGCAGAACAAAATGTAGTCACAACACTACATCTGTTCCAGTATTTAAATTACAGAGCAACATGATCATTCATTAGTCGTCCGATATTCTCTCTTTTAGCTCCGTTTTTGGTCTCCTTCGGTAAATATGTGTCTCTTTAGCTGCGTCACTATGTTCACTAACTGTGTTCAGAGGGTTCCTGCTGCACAGCAACAGAACGATGCCGGCGTTCATTAAGGACCACGTGTCGGAGGCACTTAGCTCGCTGATGCTAAACTGAGAGAGTCAATATTTGTTCTGTCCTCATTTGGCTCGACAGCGGTTTCAGTTTTGTTTACACGCTGCAGGTTTCTGAACCCCAAAAAAAACGACAGAGTGAAAATCAAATAACACAGTATTTATGTGCAATTACCTCGATATCAATATTGTGATGATATTGTCGGGTTGACTGTTGGTGCTGTACACAATGAGATTGTTAATAAATAATCCTCAGTAATGAGGATATAAAGACTAAGCGGGTAAAAGCAACTAGAACAATCTGGTAAGTTCAGAGAATTACATCAGTTGACTGTAATGAGGCCTTTCTAAACCAGGAAGATATTAGGATATCAATAATGTCAAGATGTTGATAAATATGAATATATTTCACCTATCAGTTTTGTTTTACTCAACGAACAGACTACTCATTTGTGGTTCCACTTTCGGAGTAAAACTGGCCGCAGTGAAGCCCACCTGGGCCGAGGTCAGCCGACTTCACACCGGGCCTATAATGGCTCCCTGAGGGACGCCAAATACAGCACCGAGCCAACACTCTCGCTCCGAACCGCCTCGCTGACAGCCGGGTGATAAACAGACGCTCGAACCAACGTTGCCAGCTTCGCTCTCTCTCCTCACACACTCGTTACAAACAGTTTCCTGAATGGGACTCATCCAGGGCATGTAAACACCTCCACAGGCTGTAGTGAGAGGAGGAGGGGGGGTTAGCTCGGCAATAAACAAGAAAGGGAACTCTAGGAGTCTGCAAGGGATTACAAAAAAACGGGGTAAAAAAGGGAATGTTCTTAATGTCATCTAATGTCTTCTGTGTCTCATATTTCATTGAACACGTACTGACAAATTGAATGTAACAATTTTCTAAATAACATGAATCCGTCTCTACAGAAACATCTGATGGGTCTCTAACTAAGTTCGGCAACTTAACTTTTAAATGTTGATGGTCGCATTTACTATTCACAAGCATTGATTCTGTAAATCTCAGTTTAATATATTATATACACAATATATACTATTTATTTTTATATATACACACAGTATATATATATATATATATATATATATATATATATATATATATATATATATATATAATACTTTGATTTTATATAGCGCTTTTCTGAATACTTAAAGACGCTTTACATAGGAATCATTCACCCACTGATGAGGAGCTACCATGCAAGGTGCCATATATATATATATATATATATATATATATATATATATATATATATATATATATATATATATATATATATATATATATATATATATATAATTCTGAGTGAATGAGACAATTGGAAAAGATTATTGCAAACAATTTAACTCGTACGCACATTTTTTTCTCCTTTAAAAATGTTTTTTCTTTTACTTTTGTGTGTGTACATGTTTTTTTAATAAAAGATCTCACCAATAATTTCATTAAATGCCATCCCGTGTCAAAATCCAGATTTGGACTTTTCTAAACCAACAAACTTTCTTTCAGCATTTGAACACACAGATTTACAGTCAAAGGTCGTGTTCATGTCAGTAAGAAACCGAGCTGAGAGGAGTGAAGCAGGATGAAGAGGATGATGAAGATTATAATACTCACTGCCGGAGGACGAGTCGTTGTTGAAGTCCAAGGCTTCCACGATCAACGTGTACGACCTCTGCACACAGAGACGGAGAGAAAATGGAAATCAAACAATGTATCAAGTGAAAACAACAATCAGCTTCTAAAATGTACTTATTGGATATTACTTAAACAGTGTAATGTCATATAAGGATGACATGACCAAAACCAGCATAAAACAGTAAACCTGGATATTAGCACTGATCTCTAAATGGCTTAAATAAAAATATAAATAATTTGATACGACTCTTGAAGACTGAGATACATCATAAATCACAATATTAAACAAATATACAACACTTTATGGTGAGAAATGTGTTCTTTTTAATATATACCATTTCTTTAAATGCACCTATTAAGTGTAAAAACATCTCACTTTTATAAAGATCTTGGACCAAAATAGACAAACGTTTACACATCAAACGTTTGCACATTTAGGTCAGATGTAAACAAAAACACATTCACTGCGCAGATAGAGATCGGTCTCTTTAAGGAGCAGCGACAGATCAAATGAGCTCTTTAATGAGAAACACTGGAAACTAAATTCACAGGCGTCACTGAAACACCCTGAAGCCTTTAAATAGAGTACTGTGTGTGTGTGTGTGTGTGTGTGTGTGTGTGTGTGTGTGTGTGTGTGTGTGTGTGTGTGTGTGTGTGTGTGTGTGTGTGTGTGTGTGTGTCCCATTATTTCGAGTCCACTTTGAAACCCTTTGTCTCTCTTAAGGCCACTGTCGCTCTCACCGCTATCGAATGGCAGACGGAGCAGAGCCTGCCAGAGAGAGTGAGTGTTTGAGAGAGTGTGTGAGAGAGAGAGTGTGTGTGTGCGAGTGCGAGTGTGTGTGTGTGTGTGTGGCCTCTCTCCCCTTCCAACGTTCACACCATCCAAATTTGGAGCTCGACGTCAACCAGACTCCAAAATAAGAGCAGGGAACCACAAAGACTGAAGTGTGTGTTTGTGGGCTCTTTGACAATTATCTTTGACTTATTTGAGTTTTAAATATCTGGAGAGAGAACAATTGTGTCTGGTCCTCATTTCTTCCACGGGTTGTTTGGGGGGTAAAGACTCGAGTTTTAATTTTAGTTTTAGTTGCAGGTTAAGGAAAAGAGCTTGGGAAATGTGTGGGTCCTCACAAGTATAGAAGAGCATTCTTGTGTGTTTGGGAGGAGGTTATCCATCACAATTAATATATTATTATTAGTTTCTGCTTTAATCATCATCATTATTAGATTATATATTATTAGATTATATCCACTGCTGCTTTTATTATTAGATCATCAATTTTATCATTATTATTGGGCCCTTATTGGTGCCAATACTGCTCATATTTATAACTTCTGTCATATGGATCGACTATGTTGTAATTCTATTATGATGTTCACATAACATCTATTGCACTTCTGTCCCTCCTCTGTTGCTCTTCCAAAAGGTTTCTTCCTCCCTCTCCGTTAAAATGTTTTTGGGGGTTTTCCTGTTCCGATGAGGGTCCAAAGGGCAGACGGTGTTGTATGCTGATCAGATTGTAAAGCCCTCTAAGGCAAAAATGTATGATTTTGGGCTCTACAAATAAACTGAACTGGATAGAAAAGTGTTTTGCTTTCACCGTTATAAAAACAACAAACAGTGTAGACACCTCAAATTAACAACCAATTCCACAAACTCCAGTACGGCCGTTTCTCCCAGACTGTTTTCTCTTTTTCCAGAGAAGCAGGAACCAAAAATCCCAGTCACTACAAACCAGTGTCGCTCTCCCGCTGACATCAGTCTTGCGTGACGAGAAGCGCTCAGCGGCCGGCCGCCACGAACACTGGAAACACCAGAAACCTGGGGACTTGATGGGGTTCCTGGTTTGTTGCGTCATTGACGTTAAATCTGGAGTCTTTGATATAAAGAATCTTGCTTTAAATGTGCCTGAACTTCAACCTCGGTGGTCCCACATCATCCCGTCCACGTTTGTCAAGCCCTGCTGACGTTGGCGTGGAGCCACGGCAGCTAGATAAACTCTCTCCCACCGACACTCAGCCCTGCAGGAAACCACAGTGGGTCCATGTCGTTTACAGATTAGCGGTTAGCTCGAGGCTGTGATGTCAGGTTATCGAGCGCTCAGAGCAGCCGACAGGATTATTGGACCATAATGAGCCATAACAAACCAGACACGGGGGATTTATTCATGTCTTACATGTTTCCCCGTGTTCTTCAGCGCCTCTGAAGATGGAAATATACGGTGGATTTACACAAACAGATAAGAGAAAGAAGAAAAAAAGAAAAGCATGACATTTGGCTTCAACATCTGTATCGTTTGCAGCCATGCAGCTGGACTCAACAAGACGTTCCTGCAGACGGATTCACGGCCCACAAAACAGCGTTTCCCACACACTGGGAGCACGTTTCACGTGTCCCGACAGAGTATATTGTACTTTGTTAAAGGATATATCCAGTTTGAACAAAACTACTAAAGTAAGATACAAGTTGTGATAGTGTTTCGATCAATAATAACAATTAATGTTCTTATCTGAGATCTGGGAACGTCGCTAAAAACACTTAACACTCATAAAACTATTTGTTTGGAGGTCAAACTGAAAGTTCATTGCTATGAAAGTTGCAATGAGGTGAATGAAGCAGAAGAAGAAAAAAAACCTTGACTTAGGAGTTTAAAATAAAATAAATTAAAAATGTTGTTGTAGTTTGGACTCGCTAGGGTTCCGTCTACTTTGATGGTTTACGAATGCGAGCGGCTCTAAAGTGTGGCTGAGCTTCACAAAAAGGACAAAAGTGAGCAGCAAAGTGTAATCACTGCTGAGAGAAAGAAGGCCGACGATGACTCAGCATTTTCTGCAGCAGGTTACGAGAATGCAAGGAGTTGGATTTTTCCAGTCAAGGAGCAGAATTAAAAATATGCAATTAAGTCAAACTCAGTCAGCAATTCAGTTTGAGCATGTCAAGATACGCATTTGAAGTTCTTTATTTGACCCTTTCCCACAAAACAACTCATCATTGTACAACGAGTTACTGACTGGAAATAAAGCCGAGTCGCTTCCACACATTTTCTTTTCTTACCGACAAGAATTTAAAAAACCACAATCTAACGGCAGAATCGAGGAAATCAAAATCTGTAAAACACAATGATAAATTCCTGGTCTCCAACGGTTCCACGCAGAGCGTCACGTCTCCAGTGAACCACGGAGCCGTTTACCCCGACGCCACATAACTGTCGCTAATGCAGAACCGAGCTAATGGGCCGAAGCAGTGACCCAAAAAAACAACAACCTCTGAGCAGCTCTTGCAACATCCTTGCGTCATCCCCTCTGGCTGAAACCGGATCTGGGCGTCGGGCGGATGCCTCCTGACCCCGCGGGGAAAGTGTTGCCCACCAAACACAGTGGGTGGCACCTAAAAGCATTTTAGCAGCTAATTAGATTTGGACAGTTTACCTGCCAACAGGTTCCGCTCGCTTCTTGCCAAAACATCTAGCAGCATTCGCCTGCGGGTCTTTGGAGATTTCCCATCACTCTGTGATTGTTTGATTGAGGAGGTGGAACTGCTTTCTCTGGCTCCGGGCTCAGTGTGGGAAAATAGTTTGTTAGCAGGCAGAGCCAGGCGACATGTGGAGGCAGGTCCGGGCCGGGAGGAGGAGAAGAAAAAAACAAGAAAAAAAACTAAGAGCTTCCTCTGTTTGGGTTTTGTTTGGTGGCCTCGTCCATGCCGACTGGCAACACGGTGAGAACAAGATGCAGGTCACTCAGGCGTCGCTGGTTCTCAAAAAGAAAAAAAGAATCCCTGTGGCGACGCTGAAGCTGCAACTAACAATTATTGTCGGCATCATAAAATCAAAAGAATGCCTATTATCACCTAATACGCTTTGCCAGAACCCAACGTGACATCTTCACGTTTTTGTCTAACAAAATATTCAGTTGAATACGATGTTAAAAAAAATATAATAATAATCATAGAGCGTTTATAAGAAGTGGACGTTGGTTTGTGGACTGCCGCTTTGAAGCCTCGAGTTCGGCGATTTCGCCGCCGCCATCTTGGAATACAGCCGTCGCCATGTTGTTGTTTTTGTTGCATCCAATGAACAGAAGTTGCCATATTTGAAATACGAAAGAGTGATGTGGAGACGTTGTGTACGGCTGGTAGCGGCAGCAACCTGTCAATCACAGTAAGCCCCGCCCTAAAGCATACGCCTCTTCATGGTCTGTTTGACTCTAAATGACCATCATTTACTAAATGAACATCATGCTGTATTGAAGAAGACTTGAAACTAGAGATTGAGACATAAACTCATGTTTACAATGTTTACTGAGGGAATAAATCAAGAGAGAAGTAGAGTCATTTTCTCATAGTCTTCTATACAAACAGAGGAATCGCCCCCTGGTGGACAGGAGAGATACTTCATTTTTTTTAAAGACACTTCCTCCTTGGCTTCACTCGGCAGGACTAGAGTTTGCTGCATGTGTAAAACATAAAAAATAGCAGAACATTTCACAACGCGGATGAAATATTATGTTGTTTAAATGTTTGTTGCTTAGGCTCTCATGCTACAGAGGCACATGGGAGACATTTGCCTTCATGGCTTATGAGGCAGAAAAGGGTTCATTTTAACCCAAACCCTGATGCAAGTAGGAGATTCCTGACAAAAAGGCAAACGTCTCATGTCGTCGGACTTAAATATATTTAAAAAAAAGTCCATTCATGATAGCAGTTACCCTTTCAATTAACGTATCCTAATTGCTAATGCTTATCACCAGCACTAATCCCTAGCATGCTGAGTATTGTGATGACTCTGGTCGGGTCACAGTACTGTCAAGGGGCCGTCATGGTGACGGAAAACAGTGTAAACTCTTACAAACATTTGTGAAGTTGAGTTTACATGCAAAGCTGGGACATGTGTATGCTAGCGATTAGCGTCGGTGATTCACGGGGTAATTAAGGGTTAATGTTTACTCTTCACTAATACTCCGCTCTCCACAGTCTACAGAGACGGGAGCCATTGGTTTTATAGGAGGGGGGGATGGGGACGTCGGCCAAAAGCAGTGCAACGTGTAAAATGTGAAGATTTGGACCTGAACGCATACAAAGCACGACTAAATACTCGTATACATTGGTTATCAGCTGTAAATAGGTGGTTTGACTTAAGAGTTAATGGACTCATCTTACATTAAAATGATTCACTATCATTGGCTTCTTACTCTCTTGTTAAAACAAGTCATGTCCTGTCAACAAAAGGTGCTTCATCGCGGTCTGCTAATGCAGATTAGCGTGTGACAGGTGGATTGTTTTCTTTGGCAAATGATCAAACTAGCACAGGTGTGATGGTTTGATGTCCTATGGGAACTACAGATGAAAAGGAAGTGAGGGTGGAAAGGAAGGAAGAACTGATCGAGGAGTGACTGGACGCCTCCGGCGTCTGTCAGCAGTGGGACTCACCAGAAATGTCCATGTTTGGTCGACTAGCGGAGCCACATCTGGACTCCTCTGAGCCAAAAATGTTAATATTTCACTGGGGCAGTTGAGCCCAAGCTTAACCTCCTCTCTCTCTCTCCCTCTATGCTTCCTTCACTCTTTTCCGTTACAAGAACGGGACAGAAGAAGACGGACAAATATGTGGCTGCCGTCCCCCTTTGGGTTGGCCTTTAAAGACAAAACCAAGGGCTAAATGTTGATAAAAGGGTCAAAAGTAGCTGATCTGTAAAACAATGTTTATCTAATATTTAATTAGGTTTCATGACTCAATCTAATGATTATTACAAGCAGATCATCTGTTTTTAGTTTTACTATATGAAAACTTTCAGACTGTTAGGCAACGAGTCATCCATCCAGATCAACCCTGCATGGATGACTGGTTGTGTGTGAGTGTAAGTGTGTGTGTGTGTGTGAGTACAACATCATTTGTTGCAACACAAACCCCAGCAGGATTAACTACTGGTGAATTGCGTCAGCGCAAAAATCTCTCAACACCTTCTGATCCGATTGTCTTGAAACCCGCTGTGAATATTCATGGTCCCCAGAGCATGAAGCCTGCTCATTTCGGTGACCCCGCCTGACCTTTTCTCTAGCGCCACCGTCAGGCCAAAAATGCGTGTGCACAAAATAAAAAAAATCTGAAAATCTCTTTTAGTCTTGCTCCTCAGAGGATAAATTATTTGACCTCTTGACCTTTCCTCTAGCGCCTCCCTCGGACAAACTTCAGTGTTAGGATTGAATCCTGCTTACATTGTAAAGCAACTGGTGGAGTGAAATGAAGAATTGAAAAGAGTTTGGCTAACGGGGTCCAGAACTCATGCCGGTGAGTTGCGCCACAAACTTTTGCTCCGGTTGCCGTTTTCCCTGACGCTAAACCGCCTCCACTACCGTCTCACTGATACATTGTTCCACCATCCGCCCCCCAATCCCATCCCCTCCGCTCGCAGCATTGTCCCATAAGCCCCGGCTGCAAGCCCGGGCCCATTGTTCCCATAGTACTCATAGAAACCGAAGAAAAAGCACAGAGAGAAAGAAAAAAGGATGAAGTTGGAAAACCGCATCAGAGAGGATGAGACGCCGAAACAAAACAAAAAAGGTGGAAAAATACAAAACCGCAGGAGGGAAAGGATTTTTTATTTTTTATTTTACAATAGCGTTGTGAAACATTTAAACTACTGAAAAAGAAAGAAAAAAGAAGGAGGAGGAGGCGGCTGGATGAACCGACGGTGGGGTCTCGGGTGAAATGCCGCAGGTTTGGCACGACTTTACACATCCTGAGCCGCCGTCACAGCGCCAATAAACACGACTGACGCACACAGAGAAGCTGTTTGGGTCGGTCCTGCCAGTTTAGATTGTGTAGACAATAAATAAAATAGGCAACAGCAACAACAACAAAACCTCATCCTGCCCCGACGACCACGGCGGCTTCATTTAACATGCCAGTTACCAGGGTCAACAGCAGGAATGTCCCGCGGCCAGCCGAGCAGAGCCGGCAACAACGGCCCTTTATCCCCCGCCGCGCCGAGAGGTCAGGGGAGATAACTACCACAACAACGCATGAAAGAAAGAGGAGAAAAGAAAGAAGAAACACTCGCCGCCCTCGGCCCGCCGGTGTCTTCCCCCGACGGCGGGGCAGTTTGTCCTCATTTGTAGTTCCAGGCAGGAAAAAAAAAAACACAGCAGCCCGAGATGAACGCTTGAAAACCTCAGCCGGTGTCTGCTGAGCGACAAAGAGATCTGGACTCAAACCAGATCGGCCCTGGAGACGACCCACCAGCTCCAGATCCAGCAGATAGAAATAAAAATGTATAAGAAAAACTCAGCTCAGTCCAACACGGCAGATTTATGACTCAACCAGAAAACACTATTAGATCGGACATTTTCAGCCTGAAATGAAGTGTGCGATTGTATTTCATGAATAGACTGTTTTGTGGCTGAAATTACTTATTAATTACGCCTGATCGTCCGTCTGCCTGCCTGTCTTGCATTGTGATAGTGTTGCATTATATATCCGAGAGATAACTTTTGTGGGGAGAAATACACTAAAAATGGGTCAGATTGGACATCAATTCATCCTGAATCCATGGAACAAAACTGTCAACTCTAAAACACATCGTTTAAAAACTAGTCCCCCTCAGCTGAAGGTGAAATAACGTTCCAGTTCTGTTTTAGTAATGAGGGGACAACTGAATGAACACCGGAAACATCACCA
The DNA here is from genome assembly GCA_038501785.1 of Myoxocephalus aenaeus. NCBI lineage: Eukaryota > Metazoa > Chordata > Actinopteri > Perciformes > Cottidae > Myoxocephalus > Myoxocephalus aenaeus. Next base: position 561,436 of record JBAMJR010000026.1, read on the forward strand.
ACATCACCTGAACCCCAGACCATCACCTGAACCCCAGACCATCACCTGAACCCCAGACCACCACCTGAACCCCAGACCACCACCTGAACCCCAGACCACCACCTGAACCCCAGACCACCACCGGTTATTCTCACATCCTGATGTGATCTGGCCGAAGAAGAATAAGCTCGAGCACAACATCAAGGAGACAAACTGCGGAGCTTTTGAACTCACCGGCCACGCGAAGCTGAACGGCAGCACGATCCCGGCTTGGTCGATCTTGGCGTTGCGCAAAGAAAAGGTATTCCCGCCGAGCACGGGCGTGGAGGCGGTGCCGAAGCTGCAGGGCCCGGCCGAGGACACCTTCAGCTGGTACTCCTTCAGGCACACCCGGAAGTAGGTGTCGCATTCGTCCGCCGCGCAGTGCCGATCCGCGGCGTCCCGCGGCGCGTCGCAGCAGGCGCCGGTCTGCAGCTGCCCGTTCACGTTCTGCATCGACAGGATCTGGAGCTCAAAGTGTCCCGAGGCGGAGGAAACCTGCAGAGAGGCGAGACAGGTGAGTTCACAGGAGGTCGTGGGGGGGGGAAAAAGAAGACAAAACGGGATTCACCACCAACTGGTTGGGTCAAATCAGGTCTGTGTGTCCAACACTCAAAATCTTGTGTTCCCGGGCAGATTTTCGGGGTCATCGGGTTCGGGTAACTTCCTGAATAAGTTGAAAATGTTGGTCCCGTGAAGACGTCTACTCTGCAGATGTGTTCAACTTTATGACACATTTTGACCTTGAAATATATTTGAAAAAAAAAAATGTCCACAGACTTATATGAAAGGAGGCAAAAAGCAACATTTGATGATGGAGCAGCGATTAAGAGCAAACATCACAATTGAAGCGTCAGGAGTCAAGAGAGCCACACTTATAGGTCAAAATGCTGGATCCTTCATTTCCCATAATGCAACTCAACAGCATCAAATCGTTAGACTTCCTCCCATGCTTTTCAAACAATTTGTGATGCGGCCTCTCGGTCGTAAATGTGTTGCCTTAAAGCCCAAGGTGAGGCGACCCGGATGACATCACTGTGACATCTTCAGGGGATATTTTTCTCATAACCGATAAAACTCCTCCAGCGACATACAACTCTTAACGCAGGCCGAGTGGTGCTCAACATGACAAGTACACTAAACGTCATGTGGAAAATCTGTGGATTGGCCCTTTAAAGTGTATATCTACCTATTTATAGCTTTATACGCATCTTTCAGTTGTTCATTTAAGCTATATGACCTCTTATGTTCCATTTTAGACACAATACCCAAAAAATTCAGCCTGAACTATTTGGTAGTTGGACACTTCGCGATCTCCACTAAATGTTAAAATGAAGTTGTGCAAGTTTGAACAAAACAACATGAATCTGAAGAAAGAAGGCATGAAGATGAAGCTGAAACTATCACCTGAGTAATGAATAAGGCGACTGACAGGAAGTCTCTCAGCAACAATCTGTTTATAATGCAAAGCGTCAACTGTTTTCTGACTCCAGCTCCTTAAAAGTGAAGATTTGCTGAAAAGTTTAAAGATCAAATAAAATCAATGAGAAGACAGTTTAACTTGAGAAAACCAAGAGAAGAGAGTCGTTGGATTAGTGTGGCGTCACAGGGTTCAGCCTCCTGCAGGCCGCACTGAGCTCTGGGGGACTTTTACTACGACTTCAGTGCTCCCTTGCAGGCTCTCACTCTCACGGCTGGCGTAGAAAACAGATGACAGCGAAGCAGAAGAAGGATTCTGATGAAACGCAAACATTGTCAATGCAATGAAGACGGCTTTCAACTGTCAAAAACACAGTCCGTGTGATCCAAAGCTGACCAAAACTCAAAAGTCCCATAAAAAGAAAAAACACTTATTAACGCACACGACTGTAAATATGAACCAACGGTCCTTTTTATTCCCTAATAAAAGTCTAATTTGAAGTTAAAACCCCTGATGGCAGAACAGACTGAGGAGCAAAAGTATCATTTGGGTTGTAAAACATCAATTTATTTATTTCCAACCATTAAAAAGACATCTTACATTTAAGTTATTTGATATTTGTTTTTTTTAAATATTATTTAAGTTAATTATCAATCAAATAAAAATAAAAAGATTGTCTGTTTTGTGCAAAATTAAATCATCTCCTCAACGTTGAAACTGTGGAAATCCAGAAGAAAGTTTTCAAATGATGATGCATCACTGTACTCCTAATGGTTTGGAGCTTGCAGAACATTTAAAATATTTGTTTTTTTCCCCAAGGACATTTCATCATAACAATAAGAACAACTTGACAAAGTAGACCTTTAAAAAACATTTAAATGAAAGGTTTCAGCTTTTACTTGACAAAACTTGTGTCAAACTTTGTGAAAAGTAGCTGCTGGGTATCAAGACGTCACCATACATGTGTTTTCTCCAGAACATAAGAGAAAGATTTGCTACATGTGTCTTTTTTTATCCCAAAACTCAAGCAAGCTGCGGGACTTAAATAGCGCAGATATCAGCGGGAGTCTGGTGTACCTGCATGCGGGCGGAGAGCAGCAGGAGAGCGGCGGGCAGGAGGGCGGAGCACCGTGTGGGCGTCATGCCGGCGGGGAGCTGCTGCGGAGCGGCTCCGGGGCTCAGGGGTAGTCGGTGCGAGCCTCCGCTCCGGGTGTCTGCCCCTCCGGGTGGAACATGCACAGCTTATCTTCCCAGAAAAAGCTCCACAAAGTCCGGACAGAAGAAAAAAAAACGTCCCTTTTCTGCCTCCTTTCCTGCACGGGAACCTTTTGTCTGCTATTGTCCTTTTTTTTTTTCGTTTTTTTTTTTTATCAGAGCTCCAACCAAAACGCGTGCAGGAGACCGACTGAGTGCAGCTGAAGCGCGGACAGCACTTTGGTAGACACCGGAGGAGGCTGGGTAATATCCACCAGCAAGGAGGCGGGGGCTGATGGCAGGCCACGCCCACTCATGCATATTAATGAGACCCGGTTTGTTTACAGTCAGTTCACATGGAGGTGCAGAAGTGCCTTCACACGCGGAGGCCAAAAGAAAAGCCCCCAAAACTGACTTGAGAGGAGCTTAACGTCCTAATGATAATTATAGGAACAGAAGAAGAAAGTACGGTCCTGCTGAAGATGACTGTTTTAAGGTAGTATTCAAATACTGCGCTTATTTCTCACATTTTCTGTAACTCTCTCAGTGCTGCTACCTGTATGGCGGCTCTGGTATGTCAAACGTTTCACTGAAACCTAAATATCTTTATTTTAATTCAATGCACAAAATCTTAAACAAAAAGAGCTTTGAAGTCCTGCAAGATAATATTTTTAATATATTTTTACCAAATCATCTGTGTGCACAATAATAAGAAACAACTATTTATGTGCATATATATATATATATATATATATATATATATATATATATATATATATATATATACAGTATATTGGTTGCTGTACATTAATACAATTCAAATAGTATATGTAAAAACATATTTTAGACTTCAGGGCTTCTTATTAATGCCTGAACCAACAGTATGTAATAATGTGTGTACAAAAACATATCTTGTGTGCAAAAGATAGAATATTTTTTGGACTTTCACGAAACCACATCGAAACATTTGTGAAAACAGATGAATGACGGTCCTTGTTTCAGTAAAGTGAACAGGTTTCAAAATAAAAGCCCTCATTAACAAGTCATCCACAGATTCCTGCAGTTACTGTGAAAATAAGCACCTGATGATGTCACATCACCAACACCACCTTCATCACTACCACAATCACCATCATCATCATCATCATCTAGGGTCGACGTCACTTCAATGACGTCACTTCACTTTTACAAACTTAGTTATTATTTTAACAATTAATCTGTATTTATTTGATTTATTTTCACTTTTTAGGCTTCTCGTTTTGGTATTAAACATTCCTTTTTTCTTTTATTTTCTACAGTAGTTCCTTTTAACATATAATACTTGATTATTATTATAATTTCATTCAGCGACAGCAGAATAAGATTCAGGTATTCAAAAACCCCAAATCACCAACATCAAAGCAAGAGACAAAGAGAGGCACGGATCCTTGATATTTTTCAAATATTTTATTTTATATCACATTTTTTCACGCGTTTAATTGACAAAAAGACAGCAGAAAGGGGCGATCACTAAATGTGTGGATGATGATACCAAAAAATATTAAATACATACAAAGAGACAGAAAATATATATTCATCACAGACAAAAAACGCACACTGCCTCATATAAAACATGAGCTTCTAACAAAAGATTGTGTCAATCTAGAGCGAAATATCGAAATGTGCCAAACGTGGGGAGTGGAGGAATGAAAGGAGGCAGTTGTGGGGCTGATGGGAGGAAGGGGGAGGGGCTGATGGGAGGAAGGGGGAGGCGGTTGAGGTGGTTGATGTTTCTTCATGAAATAGAGCCTGAGCGACAGAACAAAGGTGGCCTCCTCTTTATTCTCAAATTAGAGCAGCTGGGCTCTTTTCCCTTGAGGAGCCCCATGAATAGATTATTGGACTGCTGTCACTGAAAGAGAGACAAACCCCCCCCCCCCCCCCCCCTCCTCCCTCACCACCTCACCCCAACCCCCTCTGCTGCAGCAATAATCAGATGGACTCCTGACCCCCCCAAATCCACCGAAAACAACAAGGACCTAATCTGGACCAGGTCTGAGGTCCAGGCGTTCCCCGGTCTTTGGTCTTCTGCAGACCCCGCTGGTATTTGTCATGTTATTTTCTGTGAAATGATAAATGTTCAAGCTCAAGCTTTGGGGGTTCCACACAGCCTGCAGATGGACGCACAATAATTTAATTAAGTCCAATTAGAAATCTGAAAATCTCCATATCTCGACTGGAAGTGGAACGTGCCGGGGATGAAAATTAAGAATGTTTCCCCTATGAAACACAAACTAGGTCAGCAAAACAATAATGGACCCACAAACTACACATGTGGACATTTTAACCATCAAAATCAACCTGCAGCAGAATAAATGGACCAGGTTTATAGCGCAGAGACGACCTTCGATGTGTCGGCGTCCCGTTCACATCCAATGACACACGGATGAAGGCAGAGCCTGAAGACCCACTGGACATGGGTTTCTCAAAGCATTGTGGGATAGCAGCATGCAACGCAAGAAGAGGGAGGAGTTTGAAGGCTGAATACTTAACGCAAATGAGTGAAATTCCCCTAATTTGGGAGTGGTTTTCCACAACAATCAAAGAACAATCGAAGAAAAAGTGCAGCAGTTGAGCCGATAGTTCGGTCTTTACCTGCACAAGATAAATGAGGGTCGAGGAGGTTCACTGTGTGCAGACTGTGGGATCCCTGCGCCTCCAAGATTACAGAAACAAACTCGGAGAACATTGAAGGTTGCTAATTTAATCTGTGGCTGAGATTCAGTTCCAGTCAGCGGCCCTCAGACCAGCTCGATGTCTGAGCTGGCAGCAGCACCCGAAGCCGGGACTCATGGCCAAAGGGCGACTCCAAAAAATAAGTCAGACTGTACAGAAGTCTATGAGTGAATTCTGCATTCATACTCATAGGCGAAGATTTTGGCATTGAAAGTGTCCTGGTTTCAGTGGAATATTGCTATTTGTTCCATACTGGTTACCGCTTGAAGTTGAGGAAGTACACGTGTCATGCAGCCGCCTCCCTCCTTTACACGTCTCTCTGCAACAGTCGTTGCAGGATAAAAGTAAAACCCACATTACGAAGGGCAGCGGCATGCATCCCCGTGAATGAACAACCAGCTCTGCTCCGGGAGGTCAGCTCCTCCTTCTGTGCGAAAAAACTTCCCACACTCTCCGTCCTCCCACTGTCTCTGACCTCGAGGCCGGCGGCGCGGGGAGGGACCGAGTGTTTCGAAACAAACTCCTCGAAAACAACCACAGAGGTTCATCGGCGGCCAGGCCCTGCTGCTTCCCCCCCAGAATGACTCGGCGGTTTTTAACCACAGCGAGCGGAAAGACTTCATCCCATCTCCTTCTTTTTGTCTCGGAGGACATGTCTGGAGCTGTGCATTTTAATTACTGTCAAAAGAAATCATAGTGTATCAAAGCCTGATTTATATTTTCCCTTTGTGTCTTGGAGGCCCATTGTTGCACTGTGTTTCTTAATTACAATGAACACACACACTTTATTTTGACTCACCAAATAGCACCAAACACATTATTTTCACACTATATTCTTTGTGTTTTTTTAAGGATGGATGTCTTCAGTTGGAGCCATTGGGCTCGGAGCTGAGAACCACAGACAGGAAGTGAGACGGTATTGAGAGACGGACTGAAATGTTGTTGGTTTGGGTCTGAACAATGAGGAAAGAAAACGCTGACAAACAAACACGAAAACAAAAGCTTCATCTACTGTGAGTCCTTTTAGCGTCGATACATCAAACAACCCGGAAAAACGACATAATTTCTCCAGAGATCCTGATCAAGACCTTTACTTCATGAGTGTTTTCAAATGAGTGCACAGCATTGAGTGTCGAAGAACGTATTCAAGGAGTTGGCGTCAAACTCTTTAGAAGACATTTTATTTAGGAAACGTTGTTCGAGTGTTATATACAAATGTAAATCATAGCTTGTTCTATGAAAAAACTGCTGCATTTGGATGTATTGAACACCATAAGTAATATACAAGTGAAATATATGGTTTGGTAAATGAAAAAATGTAAATGTCACAGATGTGCGCAAATGTGCCCCAATGCAAATTTTGGAGACCAGGCCTGAATATTTCTGTACTAAACCCTCTCTAACTTTGTTCTGCTTCACTTTATCAAAGTCAACCTTTGCAGAGAGAATGTTCACATATTGTGCTATGATTTGGGTTAGAGAATGTTCACATATTGTGATTTTGGTTAGAGAATGTTCACATATTGTGTTATGATTTGGGTTAGAGAATGTTCACATATTGTGCTATGATTTTGGTTAGAGAATGTTCACATATTGAGCTATGATTTGGGTTAGAGAATGTTCACATATTGAGCTATGATTTGGGTTAGAGAATGTTCACATATTGAGCTATGATTTGGGTTAGAGTTGGACCTTACAGCTGCATCATTTCAAAGAAATAATCATCCTGAAAGTTTTTTTTTTTCTAGGCGGACCTGAAACCTTTTCATTTCTTTCTGTGTGTCATCTTCATTTACTCTTAACCAGTAACATATAGACTGATATTTACACATCTGAACAACATCTCACATGTGTAGCATTTTATCATAACACCAACATTATTCAAATAGCCCTAGTGGTTGCAGAAATACACCCTTTTTAGTTTGGGTATGCAATTTTCGAGCAGAGGCCTAAAAATAGGTTGGTTTTCAAAAGTTAAAGCTACGACGATGAGCTTTCATTTCGTGTTGATTTTATCGCCTCCTGTGGACACAGGTGGTAGTGTTTCCGTCCACCTCCCTTTGGAAAACCTCTCATTTTACCGCAGCAGGGTCTGACACTGTGGTTCTCTAGAGCAGTCCATGGTTCTGGTTCTCCCTTCCAGCAGAACGCCCTGGGGATCCAGCAACGTGGTGCCGGTGTCGGCTCAAGCCGTGCTGAAGGAGTTTCTGGTGAAATCATTTCGTCTACGGGGAATTGGACCCGATCACGAGCAATAAGAATACATATAAATAGACAATACTGTCGCTGATGGTCTCGTTTGGTTATGTGGGTCATGCAGAGGCATTACATTGGTTTTATAACCAGTGAAAAGTTACTTTATAACCAGTGAAAAGTTTACTTTCACTAAAATGGTGTTTGTATTTCCTGAACCATGTCATTTGGGTGGAGGGATGACCGGTCCTGTCCTGAGCTCTGATCCCGATGTGCCGTCTCGTGTCCAGCAGACGGAAGCTTCCCTTCCTCAGCACTTTTGTTTACTGGCAGATGCCGAACTGTCCTCGGTTTGTTTGAAGGAAACGTAATTAGATGAAGCTGCTCTTTGCTTTGTGAAATGAAGCAGCTCTGTAAACAGCAGTGATGTGAGTTCAAAACCTCGTCTGAGCCTCAAAATAAAGGAGTTAATCTGCCGGCCTCGGAGCAACAGACTGGATTTACAGCAGAGAGAAGATTCCTGAGAATACATGTCTGAATAAGGAGCTCTTTATTCCCTCAGTCTGGTACATAAACACTGATGAGTCTATATGACACTGCTGGAGACATTTTAACAGACTCGCAGTCTGTTTGTCAGAAAGAAGTCCTTCTCTCTGGTTTTAAAACTTGTACTATTTCATCACTAGTGGGTGAAAACACAAGATCTTTGCAAAAATAACAATAATTAAAATGCTTTTGATTGTTCTTAAGCGTCAAAAAGATACCGGAACAATACTTTTTTGATGCCTTATTTTGGAAAAATAAATAACATTACAAAACCTTTATTAGATAACAAGATAAAACACTATAAAACTATTTATATTTATAAATCAGGTGTCTTGTTAGACCCGATAACGAAAAGACCGCATCAAGGTACGGTGTTTTTTATTGCTCTTTATTTTTACATAATGTTGTCAGACACTTATAATAACTGTCTGAGCCGGTCAGTGGCAGAAACAATTATTTTTAGTGGACGTACGTTGACGACGATGAGCGATTACAAACATCACAGCCAGTCAGCACCAATTTTACTTGACCAAATTCAGAAAGAAAAAAGAACAAAAAGTTACCCTTTCGAAAACAGTGAATTATTATAATTTTTTATCGAGAATTGTGCGATCGGACATGTGTGTGCGTGCATATGTGTGTGTGTGTGTGTGTGTGTGTGTGTGTGTGCGTGTGTGTGAGAGAGAGAGAGTGTGGTCGTTGCACATTTACCTAGCAGAGGTCTGCACTTTACTGAGGGCACTCTTCTATATTTACAGATTTTATGGTGTTTCATCTTTTTTTTCTTTTTTACAAAAAAAAGTGGCATTCTTGCGTGAAAACTGGTCCAAAAGTTATTTTTCCCCTGAGTAGAAACTTAGACGATCTTCTTCCTTACCTGGCTGCGCATTTTAACCACGTTGGTTGTGTTGGGACACATCATATTTCTCAATTTGCCCCACAGTTTTGCAGTTCAGTTTTCATTGATCCTCCTACGGTGGCCTACAGGGGACATCTGGCTTATTCACTTTTTGACAACTCATTATGTGTTCGGTGTCAAACGCAGTTGGAGCATTTCAACCTTTTTAACTCATTTTATTTATTTAATGGGATTCTTTCTTTAACGGGACGCTGGAATAGTTTTCAGTTTTCATATTTCTCTTGTATATAAAGTTGTATTTATTGTTAAGTAATGAGGCAAGTGATCAAACATAAATCTTGACATGAATGAGGCGTTAAGACCTTCCTATGTAAACTGACATTCTCCCACACAAAGGGAGTGTGCGTGTAAAAAGCCGTTCCCTCCTCACCGCCGTGCAGTTTCAGATCAGCTGATGTTGACTTTTGCGGTTTGATGCAGTCGCGTCAGGAATTTTCTCAGCGTGCGCCGTGCAAAACTTGGCAAAGCTCCATCGTCAGCTCTTGTTCATTTTGAGGCCTTCGGCAGCGTCTCTCTTCTAGGCCAAAAGAAAACACTCACAGCTAACTCGCACATTCAGGCCGACCGTATCTGTGTCAGCACGCAGCAGGAGGCCTCGAGTCAGAGAAGCTCTTCCTCTTTCTTCTCAGCGCTTCATCCATGCAACAGACACTTCAAGTTTGTCTGTGTCCATTTAATATTACCGCCTCGTCTCATTTCAACATGTTTGCCATTGTTTTTGATCAGTTGTGATATATATATATATATATATATATATATATATATATATATATATATATATATATATATATTTCACTTTCCAAGTTAAGTGTATCGTCCTCTCACTCTTGATCTTTAGTTGAAGTGAACTCAAGTGTCGGTGGGCGGGGAAGCCGTTGAGGGATCACATCCTTTTCCTCCCACTGCTTGGATTCACTGGAAACACACTGTTTTAGCATCAAGGACAGCCGCTTGTAGCCAATACAGAAAATGTATATTTTCAAAAAATAATCACTTTTATACCATATTTTACTCATAACTATGAACATCCAGCATGGTATGAGATGGTATCAGATTCCCCCAAAATGCCTCCTCGAGCGCTCCCCGAGTTTTTCAAACTGTATGGTTCAGGGCCTTAACAACAGCCTGTATACTAACTAAACAACTACTTTTTGGAAAGATTAGGACCTAAAGAATCGGAATATTTGTGAAAAATCACAATACAACAAAGCATTGGCATGTTAGGAAGGAGTTTCAGTCAAAAAACTGTGTCGTTCGGGTTCAAAAATGGAAAAAATACTTATTTTATGGCAAAACATTGGCCGATTTGGGCATGCTGGGAACCAAAATGTTCATCAGCTTAGAAATGTGGGCCGACCAGGAAGGCTTCAGGAGTCAGAAGAGTCCGCCGGCAAAAGAAAAAAAAGACTCCGGCGTTTTGTGACTTTACAGGGGGTTTATAAGGATTTTGAAGATTGAAGATGTGTTTTATTTAAATCCGACTTTGTAAGTAAATAAAAATAAAAGTAACCGTTAAGTTGAATTAATTATGTAAACACCGTAACTTGCCGCGGCGATCGTAACATTTCACTAAAACGTTAATAAGTACTATTAACGTTTTAGTGAAATGTTACGATCGCCGCGGCAAGGTACGGCGTTTACATAATTAATTCAACTTAACGGTTACTTTTATTTTTATTTTTTATCTCTTCTCACCAGGGTTACAGTATTGTAGCACTTTAGATGAACTTAAACAACCCTTTGGTTGCTGAGATGATTAACCCTTCGTCCACGGAGCCCGCGGTTTCGCGTGGTGACACTTGAAACTTTTCTCTAAGTTTCTAAAATATTCACAGCACCCCGATAATACATCGCAAAAATATAATTTTACGTCTGGCGGAAAGAGACGGCTTCCTGCTTCCGGGTGCCTGCCCAGGCAGAGCCCAGCATAATTTTAACATCATCAGGCAAGCGAAAGGGCAGCAGTGTGTCATCTGACGCTGGAAAAAAAATAAAAAAAAATCCTTCTCTGTGATTTGTTGAGTCATATGTCCGTCGCCATTTCGTGAACTAAACAACCAATGTACACTCAGGAAAATCTCAAAAGGACAACCCACTTGTACAGCATGTACACACTACAGTTTACAGTCAACATCATGACGACAAAGAGATTCAACACGGACGAAGCAAAGCGCATGATTCTGGAGAGCAGCGAGGAGGAGGACGACGCGTCGTCGTCAGAGCTCGAAGGCTTTAGTTCTTCTGAGGAAGATGGGTAAGTGTAGTTACTAAACTTTGTTACGTGTCTGTAAGGCTGCATGGTGCAAACTAGTAATGTGTACAAACTAGTAATGTGTACAAACTAGTAATGTGTACACTGTGCACGAGAGCCAGCCACGCGGTGCACACTGCTGTTCACGTTACTACGTCATGATCTAAGTAATGTTTATACACAGTCTGCTTTGTACAATACTCTGTTCACGTTACTACCACTAATATTTATACATCCAATGCGGAGCACTATGCTAAAATTACTACCACAGTCTGCTCAATCGTTACGTCATCTTTCTTTCAACTGACTAGTATTGATTTATTTTACAGAGAGGAGCACCATCCGCCCCGACCAGCCTGGCCAGCAAAGAGGCAGCGTGTTGGACGGCAACTACCACAACCAGCAAAGAGGCAGCGCGTTGACCGACGACTAAAGACACCATCTCCAGCAAACAGGGCGCGTGCTGCCCGGCGACTACTTTCACCTCAGGCCAGATCAAGAAAGACAGCAGCACGTGCACCACCTGCACCTACGCTGTCCTGGAGGACGGATGAAGACCCGGACACTGCTCCCCCCGTCATCAAGTTCCAGCCCGGACACCAGGTCCACATGTCAGTGCCACAGCAACACCCATTGAACTCTTCAAACTGTTCTTCCAACTAAGTCCACGGTGGGTCGCAGGGTTTGCGAGCTTTGCAGCATGAAGAAAGTGAGCAAAGACACGGCTTGGAAGTGCGAGGCGTGTAACGTTCCCCTCTGCCTGCAGCTGAACAGAAACTGTTTCCATGACTGGCATGCCATGGCATGAGGATATGCCATTGAAGCATATATACTTGTATATTGTAAATGGTCTAGTCTTTGTTCTGTTTTATATTTCTGAATATATATTCTGTACATATTTTCTTTTTTTTTTTATAATACATATTTTTATTTAAAAAAAAAAAAAATTGTTGTGATGGTCATTTTTCATTTGCACACACTCCCTGAAGCTTTATCTGCACTATGAAGTCATTTCTCAGTCCCATTTTTATCATTTTGGTGAAAGCTGTGAAAGACCATATTTCTACTCAAAAAACGATAATAAAAACTTTAGTTTTAGACATTTATTTACATGTATCTAACATTTTATTCATATATTTCACTGCTTTTGTGAACCTAAAACCTTTGGTAAACCAATTGCCATCACCTAAACAGAGTCACCACCTGAGTAAAGTTAGGTTTTTTCAAGCGATATGAAGAATTTCCAAAAATCGAGATTCCATTTTTCAGCTTTAGTGTCATATTATAAAGTTTTTTTCTTTACACTTTTGCCTTACGACAATGGTGCCTCATTATATAGATAGCTGAGATTGTTCTGCAATTTATGATGTAAAACATGGGTATATATCTTATATGCAAGTGCCTTAAAAGGTGAATCTAAGAAAATTATGTCAAATCGAGAAAATCGACTGAAAATGACCTCCAGTGTGCAGTGAGTTAAGGAAAAGTTGTCCGAGAATAGGCGCGGGGGGGCTTGGTGCTTATAAGGCTAATTGTAACATTGACATGGCATTAAACCGTCATGTGAAAAGAGAACCCAGCACACGATGAACCAACACAATTGGCCAAACTGTACACGCTGCACTCAGGACGCCGCAGGTTATTACTCCGTATTGTTCTGGTGTCCCCGGGCTTTGCTTTGGCACCGACGGAGATTATCATTACGCAACTTCACTGAAAGACGAGCCCGCAATCCCCAGAGGAGCTGTGGTTAAATTAATGTGCTGAACTGAATGCAACAGCTGGAGGAAGACCAAACTGGTCGGCTCATCGCTGCCAAGTGCTGGAACCAGTTCAGGATCTGTCAGTCCGATGCATAGGAACACGGTTCAAACATAATGTACAGGTTTCATGTAGCTGGCGAAACCCTGCTGAAACTCTACAGGACATTTGGATTATTTATCATGTATGAATATAATTTTTTTGGTGGTTGTTTGTTTTGAGAGCAAGGGGCTTAGTCCATGGAATCATAACAAATGTAACAAGTCCATTAAGGCAGCGGTCTACATCGCCGGGCCGCACAGAAAGAATGAATGAAACAAACGTTGACTGATTATCAAGGTCGGAAAATATTTTATTTTGAAAAATGACCGAATACATCCGTCTGTGCGTCTGAGCCTCTTGACACATGTCACGAGGTTACGTGATACGTTACCTCAAAAATGAAACTCAAAAGTGTGTTTCAACTCTGCCGGTATTCTGGATTAAATATCTGAGATCGCCCAAAAGCTCTGAAAGCCTGCTTCCATTTCAACATCCTGTCTTGTGAAGCGGGGTTTAAATTAAGCAGTAGACTGGACTAAAGGTTTAAGTTAAGCAGTAGACTGGACTAAAGGTTTAAGTTAAGCAGTAGACTGGACTAAAGGTTTAAGTTAAGCAGTAGACTGGACATAAAGAACACACGTCGGGTGTCGTTGAAGAGAAACAAGCTCAGGGCTCCCACTAATTCGGCGTAATTTGTGAGTTTTATGCACTTTATATTTGTTTCTATGCCGGTCGTATAATTTTATCACGTCATATTTATTACGTCATAGGTCGTCAAAAAGGTTGTGGACCGCTGCACTTAGGGACGGATGGAAGAGGAGAGGATGAGTTATCTGTTGTCAGTTATGGTCCACGCAAGAAAGTGACACAGGAGGAATATTCTCTCCTGTTCCTGTTTAAAAATGTGTTGCCATGTTGACCGTTTCAGACCTTCTACCCAAAGAAACAGCTTTAGAAAAAGCTTTAGAATCAGCTGTTATATTGATACCTTTTCGGCTTCTTGTGCCAGATTAGACCTTCATCCCCCTAAAGTTCAGCTTCCATCCATGTTTTACCAAAGGTTCATCATGTTAATGTGGGGGATTCTTTTAGACGTCTAAATGTGCAGTGGGTTACCTTTTGTTGGCGCTGTTGGATTTAATAAAAAATAACTCCAGTCCAGAAAAAGCGAAAGTGACCCTCAATCATTATGAAACCACAATGTTGCAACAGGGGTTCTGAATATTGGAGTTGGTCCGTTTTCCTTTGGGCCCTCTGCAGTCGACTCAGTGGTTTGGATTTATCGCTCCATAGTTTGTTCAGCTGGTATTCCACCCCAAAAATGTTGGCATTGTACTTTTTCTGGAAACCATGGAATACGTTGGGATAAAAAAAACTAAAAACGTTTTATTTCAGCCTCGTATCACAGCTGCAGGAAACCAACCTCTTAACGTTCTGCCGTCCCGCGGGCGTCCTTTACTGTACATCCTAGTGTACACTGTACCTCTTATTTATAGTTCGGTACGAGTTCGCATCAAACTGACCGCCGAAATCCAACCTTTCCAATGAAACGTCACTTGAACCAATAGGAGCTTCATGTCCTGGCTGACAGGCTACATTACCCAACCAGAAGCTACGTTGAAGTACAGGCTCAGCCTCTCTTTTCTTACGTGGATCAAGCCTGTCACGTCATACGGCTCAGATGACAGGCGTTTCGTACAGCCAATGAAATTGCCTAAAAAACGGGTCCAAACAACAGAGGGTGGAGATGATCCCAACAGCCTTCAGCTTCACCAGAACAGACAGCTGTTGACTGAGACTCAGTTTGGCATTGAATTAGAACGAAAATGCATTTATACTTCATTTTCTCTGTGTCAGCAAAACTGGTAGTAAATATAAATAGTACCTTTATAAGTTTGCAAGACTATAAGCCTTTTTAATAGGTATATAGTATATATATATCATGAATATTTTCAGTCTCAAAATGGAAAAACGCCTAGACATTTCATTAGAAAAACATGTGTAAAATATTAATTTTCTGTGATATTGTTATCTGCTTTTTACTTAGACTAGATAAGGCTTCAGGCTATTGTCCCATTGTGTTTTCCAGTCCATAAGTCCCATTTATAGTCATCTACAGGCATCTATTTGCAAAGAAATGTTCAGGCGGAAATAAAAACCTTATACTTTAGTGTGTTCAAACCTATATGACTCAGTGTCAGCAGCACTTAAAGTGATTCTGACTATTGAGGGGAAAAAGCTTCAGAGTGTTACCTTTCAAAAGAGACCAAGACCATGCATTTACTCCAAATAGTTCAAGTACAGCTTCCAATTTACTTTGGGGTATACCTGGATAGGCGTTTTACAGGAACGCTAAGAGGTTAAATAACAATAGTTAGCGAGCGTTTTGGGACACAAACAGAGCTCTCCTGGGTGAAAGTCCCGAGTTCGTTTCATCCATTCACCGTTCTTTCCATCCGCCCTTTGCGGACTGTCTCGCTTGTTCTAACTCAACAAAAAGCCGCTTTATGAACTACGTCACTTGATATCAAAACAAACAACAACAACAAAGCGTTGCCGTTGAACAAATCCGTGGTTTGCGGGAACGTGCGATGCCAACATTTTTAAAAAACAGCGACTGAGCTGGATATTCCCTGATATCCAACCCTAGACTACTGTGACGTTTGAAGAAAGCCTTTTCTAAAGCGACGCGCCTGTTAATGGTTTGTTGTTGGCTGCGTCGCCGTCGCTGAAACAAGAACCTGTTCCTCGTTAAATCTGCACTGCGTTTGTTTCCTCTACGTCTGGTGATTTCTTCTTCTTCTTTGCCTCTTTCTGTCTCTTCAGCTGGCAGCCTGGTTGAACCACTGTAAGGCGTTTTGTTCTTCGTGTACGAAACTAATCCTTCATGCAAAATTGGATCTATTAGTAAAGAGGACTCCTACAAACTAAAAGCATGAAAGAGCAGTCAGTAGACTGACTGGCCCCAACCCAGCTTTTGAAGCAGGAAATGCCAACGCACGTTCC